>PVIJ01006141.1:0-95434 GCA_004024925.1 Scalopus aquaticus
ACGGGTGAATTGGTGGTGGGATACCCTAGGGGAATACAAAATGTAAAAGACATAAATAACAATAAAAATATATATATAAAAAAAAAAAAAATAAAAAAAATAAATGTGCCGACATCGACTTACAGTATGTGTTAATAGTAGGGAGGCCTGGGTGTGGGGGAGCAGAGGAACTCTGTTGTATCTGTCAATTTTCTACAAATCTAAAACTAATTTATTTCCCTTCAGTGACAAAATGTTCAAGCATTCATACGGACTGTTTGACCAGTTCCCATCCCGATCCCAACCACAGGACTGAATGTATCATCTTGAGCAACCAGAATTGTTCTGAGACCCCACTGTCATATTTGAAATTGTGGAGTGAGGACAAGAGGAACCTCAGTGGTTTTCTGAGATGTCATATCATCCATCTGAGCATGCAATGCGTTGCTAGGCAGATATCATGATAATCTAGTCATTGTCTTTCGCTGTTTAACTTATTGTCGCTATTTTATTCTTATTTTTTCTGTTGTTGGCATCCTTTGCTCTCGAAGTGGCTTCGGTTGCTTGGAAGTGGCTGCCTGGAGCACACGTGTGAGGAGCCTGTCAAGGAGGCCTGGCTCAAGCTCTGTGACCGGTCCAGGACTCCCGCCTCCCAGGGAACTGAGGGGACGATGTGTGCTGTCCCCGCGTCCACGACTCTTCATCTCTGGCTAGAAGTTGATTGGTTTGAGAAGGCGACTTTCAAGGAAATGCAAGATACCAAAGGAGCACGTTATGTCGAGTGACCATGAGGCTTCCCTTCCCAGGGGCCTAGGAGTTGGTGGCGAATCTACGCTTTGGATTCCAGAGGGACAAGTGTTGTTTCCAGCCATATGGAGCCTATTTTTCTGATGACCATGAGCACTGACCAAAGGTTCAGTTCCCTCCTGGGGCTCACAGGGGCCTCCCCCAACCCCAAACCACCAAACTGACTCTCCCTGTGTCCTCTGCTTCAAGCGACAGGTGCCAACCCCTGCCCTGCACTTTCTGACGCACGCCCCGCTTTGCACCCCTCTGGGGCCCTGCTGGGCTCTCACAGGTGCAGGTGCTTCTCCCCTCCCAAACCTGGGAACTTCCCTTCTGCCCAAAACTCTCCCCTTTACTCATGTACATTTGTTAAATTCCTTTGCTAAATACCCAGTGAACTTCAGGGCTCAATGAAATGACTTTCGTTTCTGTGACTATAGCGTGGCTTCCCGGGACAGTCACCCTTCTAGTGTTTGGCTATGGAACGTGCACATTTCACTAAGGGGTACTCTTTGTCTTAGGGGTAGCCAGGTCCTTAGCACTCAATGTTGCCCTCAGGCTTCAGCTCATAAATGAGGCAAAACATATGTACCATGAAATGCACAGGTCTTCAGCGTTCAGTTGGAGAGTGTTTCCACTTCAGCCCATGGTACCAACACCTTGGGTGATATGCAGAACATTGGTTTCCCCCAAGAAATTTCCTTAGTGGTCAGCGGTCAAAGTGCAACCTGGTAAGTGACCACAGCTTGCATTTCTACCAACGTAGCTTGATTTCCTCTGTTTTTGTAGTGCCCATAAATGAAATCACTCGGCAGACACTGACGCCTGGCTCATTGTCCACTCGATTACAAGCACATCCTTATCACCTCAGGTATTGGTATTTCATTTCATTTCAGTTTTTGTTCTTGTTGAATGGTATCTAGTGTATATATTTACCGCAATTTTTTCATTCATTGTTAATGAATGTTGGGGCTGGTTCCAATTCCTGGCGTGATGCGTAAAGAGACTATTAACCATCGTAGGGCAGATCTTTTGGAAATAAAGGATTTCAGGTCTTCTAGATGAATACTGACAGTGTACTTCTTGGGAAATAAAAGCAGGCTTATGGGATATGTTGGAAATGAATTGTATAAGTAATTATAGATTATATACTCATATACACAAAACCTAAGGGTGTCCTATCACTTCAAGACTACCAATTATGACATTTCCCATTTATCCATAGCCTTGCCAACACCGTATGTAGTCAAATTTCAACAGACTTCTGAGAGTGAAGTATTGTCTCATATTTATTTATCTGGTTACTAAACTGTTGAGGATCTTTTGATGAGATTTGTGGCCGCTGACATTTGATTTTATGAAGCTTCTACTCATATCTTTGTTACCCATGCTTAAGTTAGGTGTCTGTGTTCTTATAAGAGAGTTGTATGAATTCCTTTTTATAGTATGAATACTAGCATTATAAATCTACGAACACACTGAAATACTGTCTCCTAGCCTGCGTCTAGCCTTCTCATTTTAATGGCTTATTATTTTTTCATTATTTATCACACTCATTATGTTTATCTTTTCTACTTTTTCTCACAAATTGTTAAACTTACATTTATATTTATATCTACCCCTTAGTAAATATGAAATTTAGGTAGCTTAATAACATCTTGAAATTCCCACAAAATAATTGGAAGTAAAGATGCAGTATAAACCCAGACCTTAAGCTACTAGTGCTACATATTTCCACCCTTACCACACACCAGGCTAAATGCCAAGCTGTCATTCCAGTGTCACTAAGGAAGAATCAAGCAGAGAGGACACCACTCTAGGAGCCAAGAGGGCGACTTAGAGGTGACAGGGTGCAGAGAGGTGAGGCACGAAAAGTCTTTACATTAAGAAGTCAAGTTGGGGTCTCCCTGGTGGCCCAGTGGTTAAGCGCTGCACTGTGGAGCTGTCGGCAGCGGCGACACGAGTTCGACACCCAGCCAGGGAGATTCCCACAGGGCGCGGCAGACCTCTCCTGCCTCACCTGCTGCTCCCCTCAGCAGTGTATTTCCGTCTATCTGCCTGTTCTTTTCCCCACTCTGTCTCTGGTGAAACTTCTTGCCGCCCCACGCCTCTGGCCTGTACCCCAGCTTATATGCATAAATAAATTTTTTAAAAAGTTAGAAAAAAAGTCAAGTAGTCATCTTCACCTAATGGAAATAATATGTGGGTATCTCTCAGAAGCCCTTGCAGTGGACATTGAGGAGATGTGGGTCCAGCTATGGGTTCTAATTTATGATGTAGTGTCCATGTTTAGATAAAACTACTAATCCTCACCTCTAGATGCTCGTAGCTCCTAGATGTCTCCACTCCCTCCAAGAGATCAAAGCTACAGAAAGCTAGTGGCGGGCTTTGTTTTCCTTCTGGAAAGGGCTGTGCTCATGATTTAGGGGAACGAAAAGGAGCTCTAAAGTCTCCAAGCTTGACAAGATAATGAAGAGAATGGATGGAAAATATCAAAGAGGGAAAAGTGAAGGTAAGGGATGAGATATGCACTATTGATGAAATAAATTTTTCTCATCAAATTCAATGTTCACATAATGTTCATGGAGATGAGAATACCAACCTCTATCATTTACGTCTCAAGCTCTACTCCTATGTAAAAACAAGAATGTATGTAGACATGAATATAACTAGACAAACCAGCTTTAGAATTCTCAATATAGTAGTTTAGCACATGCTTACTGAGCTATGTGGTAATACTGAGACAAACAGCAGGGATGCCCACATGGGTCTCTTCGAAAAAGTGACTTTGCAATTTGGGGACGAATTCCCAGAAATTGGGTAATTGGAACATGTGGAATTTCTATTTTTTTATAAAGATTTATTTATTTATGCATACAAAAGCTGGGGTGTAAGCCAGAGGTGAGGGGGGTGAGAGGATTCACCAGAGACAGTGGGGAGCAGAAAAGGCAGATCTATTGAAGTGCTGAGGAGAGTAGTGGGGAGGCAGGAGAGGTCTGCTGCTCCCTGTGGGAAGCTCCCTGGCCGGGGATTGAACTCGTGCTGCAGTGGCTGCCAATAGCTTCATAATGCTAAGACTTAACCCCTTGTGCCACCAGGGAGGCCCTATTTTTATTTTTTTAAGGCTTCTCCATACTGTTTTCTGTAATGGAAGCACCAATTTACATTTCCACTGACCCAGATCCTCTCCAACATTTGTTCTTTCTTGTCTCCTTTGGATAAAAGCTATTCTCACAGGTGTGATATGATAAGTAAAATGTATTGATTTGCATTTCCCTAATTTTAAGAGATGATGAACATTTTTCATGTGCCTATTGGCCATCTGTATGTCATCTTTGGAGAAATGTCTGTTCAGATCATCCGCACATTTTTTAATTGGGTTGTTTGTTTTGCTATTGAGTTTTATGAGGTCATTGTACATTTGGATGTTTACATCCAAACATATGATGTACAAATATTTTCTCCCATCCAGTAGGTTGTCTTTTCATTTTGATGCATGCTTCTTTTGCTAGGCAGAAGCTTTTAGTTTGATGTAAACCCATTTGTTTATTTTTGCTTTTGTTATTCTTGTTGTTGGAGTGAATTCCCCAATGACATCTCCTAGATCAATTAAGGAGTATATCACTAATGTTTTCTTCTATTTATTTTATGATTTCAGCTCTTACATCAAAGTATTTAATCTATTTTTAATACAGTTTTGTGTATGTTGTTAGATGTGGTCTAGTTTCATTCTTTTATACTTTTCCCAACACCAATCATTGAAGAGCATGTTCTTGCTCTATGATATATTATTTTCTCTTTTTTATATATATGTAATTTTATTTCTGGACTTTAAATTCTGTTTCATTATTTTCTGTGTTTCTTTTTATACCAATACCATGCTGTTTTAATTACTCTTGCTTTGTAGTATATTTTGAAGTTGGCAAACATACCTCCAGTTTTGTTGTTTTATTCTCGGGAATTTTTTTTCTATTTGCAGTCTTTTGTAGTTTCAAATAAATTTCATGATTTTTGTTCTCTCTATGTGACTAATGCCACTGTAATTTTGATAGGGATTACATACAGTCTGCATATTGCTTTAAATAATATGGGCAGGGCCATCTTAATGGTGCTAATTCCTCCAACCCATGAGCACAGGATAACTTTCCCTCTCTTTATGTCTTCAATTTCTTTCAACATCTTATAAATTTCTGTAATAGGTCTTTCACTTTTTTGTTTAAATATATTCCCAGGTATTAAATTATTTTTAAGTGGTTTCAAATCTAATTATTTCTTTCTTGTTGTCAGGTTTTAAAGAGTGGCTGAAAGTAAGTTCATGCATAGAATCCTTTCATTATTTACTTGTAAGAGGTCTTATATTCTACATACAGACCTTTTGTTACATATATCTCCTGTGGTGAGGATTCTTTCTCAAATGACGTAAGAGGACATCGCCCTCAGTCACGCTAGCCAGGTTAGCCTTCAGTTTTACAGGCATAAGGATGATATGGATTCAGTACTGGGATATTTGATACTTCAGTGCCAAACTGAATAATTCAAAGAACCGCATATTTAATGGGAAAGTCACAGTTTCTGAAACTTATCAAAAGAGAGGAAGCTAAGCCAGTCTCTCAAGAGTGATGAAATAATAATAAAGCTATCATGTGGCTAGATTTGCTGACCATGTTTGGGTTCATTGACCATTTCCTACCTTATAACCCATAGATCTCTGGTAAGCTCTGCTTTGAGTTTAATTAAGTATAAAATAAGGAGAAATAATCCCTGACATTCATATTTTATATAACTAAAATTCCAAAGCCAAAATGCTTTGAAAAGACATTTGAAAACTGATTGTAGTGAAGAAATGCCTCTTCTGTTTTTGGCCTCTCAGCAAGGAAGATCATCCTTCAACTAATTAGCAGAAGAAATGAGCCTGCACTTTAACCTACTTACTTTTGGAATTAATCATCCTAAGTCTACCTGTTTTAATTGAGTGTATTTAAGGTTCACACAAAGGGATTTAATTAGACTTAGATATGGTGCCAAACTGGGAATCCCAGAAAGGGCACTGATGCCTTAAAAAGCATACCATCATGGAGCTGGGTCAGCCTCATGACCTCTGAAATGTAAGTTCTGTGTTCTCCTTAAAAATATGAAAGTGTTGATTTGTCAAACCTAAAAATGTACTTTTCATTGATTTTGTCATTTAATCATTTTAAAATGCTGTCTCTTCATTGGTTCAGCCTAAAATTGTGGGATGTTTTAATGGGAAAGGACCTTAAATTTTATCTTATCCAAGTCCCTATATTTCCTATTAGGGCACAGATTTTCAAGTGCATATAAAACTTGCCAGAGCAGGAGTTAATTGGACAGTGACCGAGTTCAGAAGACAACCCAAATCTTGAGATTCCAGAAGCACTGTCTACTTCATTGCATGTTAGTTCAGTGTTTGAATTCCATGTGGTAAACATTTGATCAATATCGGGAGCTATAAACCATTTGTTAATTATCATGTATTTAACCCCTTAAGTTTTTTTCCCCAACTTTATTGATTTACCAATTATTTACACAACTATGTAATTTTGGGATTACAACTTCACAATTCAAAGGTGCACATGCCTCACTCACCCTCTTCCAAAGCTTTAATCCCAATACTTGATCACCTTAACTATCCTATCTCCCTTCTTTTCCATCCCCTCTTGTTATCATTATATATTTCAGAGTCTAAGAATTATTTTTGCTGCATTTTGCCAGTTGTTTTCCCTTTGATTATTTATATTACATAAGTGAGTGAAACTATCTGGTAACTGTCCTTTATTTTCTGACTTATTTCACTTAGTACAATCACCTGAAGATCCATCCATTTTGTTCCAAAAAGCACTCTTTCATCTTTTTAAATAACTTAGTAGTATTCCATTGAGAGTATGTTCCACAATTTCTTTACAAACACTCATTTGCTGTCTTTGGGACTGTAACATGGTGCAGCCTCTGACTCTATGGAAAATGGCATGGCAATGCTCAAACAAATATTAATGCAAATAGCACATGACTTCTGCTAGGTATTTATAGAAGGGACATTAAAACTCTATTATGAAAATATGTATGAACTTCCATGTCCATAGCAGCATTTTCACAATAACCAAGTCTTGGAACCAACCTAAATGTCCATCATCAGACAACTGGCTACTCTCTTACTCTTAATGATTCTAACTACACAGTTATAAATGGAACAATCTCATTCTCAAATCCATACTCTTGGGACTCACTGGTGGCTCAGGGGTTAAAGTCTCAGCACTATCAAGCTATCACCAGTCACTGACACAGGAGTTCAATCCCTGGCCAGGGAGCTATCCCACATGGCATAACAGACCCCTCCTGTCTCACCTGATGCTCCCCTCAGCAGTGTATTTCAGTAGGTCTGCCTGTTCAGCTCCCCACTCTGTCTCTGGTGAACCATCTCACCCCTGCACCACTGGCCTACATCCCAGTTCTTGTATGCAAAAATAAATAAAAATAAAACTTAAACAACAACAACAACAACACACCCTGGTCAACAATCCTTTGTACTAAATACAATGAAGTTGACCTTAAGTCTTCTCTTTATCTCATACTTCAAATTCCCTATTTTTTGTGATAGTTTTATGATAAATAGAAAACCCTGTCACTACCTTTTTAAAAAAGTACAATGTATGTGTGCCTTTAGGACCATACACACACACACACAAAAAAAAAACATAGAAGGCACACAATTGGGAGAAGACATGAAAGCCAAGTATTATCATATTTGCCAATTACCCAAAGTTAATGAAAATTAAACATTCCACAGTTCCAGAAACACTTCTGGGTATATAGAGAAATGTAGTACTAGAGAAAAAAAAATAAGAGGAATGGAGGCATCATACTCTCAAACTTCAAAGTAAGCTACAAAACTATAGTAGTCAAAACAGTATGGTAGTTGACTAAAAATAGACACACAGCCAATGGAATAGGATTGAGATCCCCTAAATAAACCTACACTTATATGTATAGTAAGTGCATGAAAAAGGAATCAAAAGCATAGTGTGGATAAAGGAAAATCTCTTCAAGAAATGGTGTTTGGTTCACGGGTGAATTGGTGATGGGAAACCTACGGGGAATACACAGTAATGTAAAAGACATAAGTAAAAATAACAATTAAAAAAAAAGAAGTGGTGTTTGTAAAGCAGGACAATCACATGCCAAAAAAACAAAACAAAAAACAATTACCAGAACATTTTTCACACAATACTTAAATATTTACTCAAAATGGATTAAAGGCTTGCATTTAAGACCTGAAATCATAACATACATAGAAGAAAACATAGGTCAAGCACTCCACATTGGGTTCAGTTATGTCTTTAGGGAATCAAATGCAACAGAGAGAGAAACAAAGATAAATATCTGCAACTATCTCAAAATGAAGAGTTTCTGCAGAGCAAAAGAAAATGAAAAGACATCCTACTGAATGGGAAAAATACTTTCACATCATACATTAATCAAGGGGATAATATCCAAGATCTACAAAGAAATCATTTAACTTATAATAAGAAAACAAAGAACCCCATCAAGAAAGGACAGAAGAGCTAATAGACACTTCTCCAAAGAAGACATACAGATGGCCAAGAGGCACATGAAAAAATGTTCATCATCATTATCATCAGCAAAATGCAAATCAAAACCACAATGAGAGACCACCTCAAACCTGTGAGAACAGCCCATATCAAAATGAACAGACCAGCAAGTATTGGTGAGGGTGTGGAGAAAAAAGAACTCTCATACACTCTGGTGGGACTACAGACTTACCCAGCCCCTATGGGAAAATATATAGAGGTTTTCCTAAAACACTATAAAAAAAGATCTACCACACGATCCAGCAATTTCACTTTTAGGTATCTACTGAAAGAATGCAAAAACACTTATTTGAAGAGGTAAGTACACCCCCCTACTCATTGCAGTATTCATAATAACCAGGTAATGGAAACAATTTAAGTTCCCAATAACAAATTAGTAGCTAAAGGAGATGCAGTTTATATACACAATGGGATACAACTAGCAATAAAAAGAGATGCAATCCTCCCATTTGTGACAGCAGGACTGTGACTAGAAGGGATGATGCTAAGTGAAATAAGTCAAAAGGAGAAAGACAAATACCAAATGATTTTGCTCATATGTAGAATATCAAGAAACAAAATAATGTAACAGGCAAAATGAATCCAAGACAAACCCTAGAAATCGGATTGCAGCTTTGGGGGTACTATAGGGAAATGGGACCCTGTAGTCTAGTCTAGGGTGCAAGATTAAGGATGGTTTGTTGGTGGATGTTGTGCAATCATATACATAAACAGCAATGTAAACCATGTTTCCTCAAAAAAAGTCACACACACACAAAAAAAGAAATGTAGCACAGATGGACACATAGAAATAACTCAGAATCTCAATCTCTAATTGAGGAGCTCTGTGATACATGTTGTGGAAAGTGTTAAAATTCTCGCTCCTACACTGTTGGTGGGAATGCAAACTGGTCCAACCTCTATGGAAAGCTGTATGACGGTTTCTCAATTAACTAAAATTGGAGCTTCCATACGACCCAGCAATTCCACTCCTAGGAGTATACCAAAAGGGCACAAAAACATTAATCCAAAAGGTCACATGCACAACTATGCTAATTGCAGCACTATTTACAAGAGCTAAAACATGCAAACAACCCAAATGCCCAAAAATTAACATCTGGACCAAGAAGATGTGGTACATGTATATAGTGGATTACTATTCAGCAATCAAAAATGATAAACTAACACAATTGTCAGCAGTATGGATGCATCTAGAAGGGATCATGCTTAGTGAAATAACAGAAGGAAAAAGAAAAATATCAAATGGTTTCACTTATAGGAGGAATATAAGAGAACCAAATGATAAATCAGGAGAAAATAGCACACAAAACATAAACAAAAGGAAAAACTAGGCAACCACAAATAAGAGACATTCTACAGGGCAGGGGGAGGAAGAGAAACCAAAATAGGGGAGAAAAGAGCACAAGGGACTGTGGTGATGGTTCACGGGTGAATTGGTGGTGGGAAACCTATGGAAGATACACAATAATGTAAAGGAGAGAAATTAAATTAAAAAAAAAAGAAAAAAAATTGTGAATGTGTTTGTGTAGGACTCAAAACACCCATCTTCAGAGTGCAGCTAGAGAGGAGCACAGCAGAGGAGGTTTGCCTGCGCTGCGCTCTTACCAAAGTCCAGGGCTTTATTGTGTACTTTCCTAAAACAGTCAGCATAATCATAATCCAATGGTCATTTCAGTATTTCACCACTTTATCTGTTTCTGTGCCGAATATTCACCAAGTACGAGCGTGCACCAAGTTCATCTCTATGTTGTACAAACATAGATCTGAACAAATGTGATCCCCACCTATATATTCTAAAGCAGAAGCTACATACTAAGTGATAAAATAACAGAATCTCACAAGCAGTAGGTGCCATGAAGAGGAATCAAGCGAGATAAAGAGCACTGACTGCCCCAAGAAAGCAGGTTTAGATGGGAGCCAAAGGATTCCTCTGGAGGTGCTGTCTGAACAGACAGCACGTGAAAGGGGAGAATTGGTGACATCTGGGGAAAACAGCCCCCCTAGAAGGGCATCAACTCAAACCACCGGAGGAGGTGTCATTTTGCAGCATCGCAAGGGCCATCGCCTTATTATTATACACAGGGGTCACGGGGTGTGTGCCACCCCCCCCAACCCTTTTCTAAGATCCCTTCATATGTTAACTATCTACTAATTACAACCCAATGAAACATATTTTCGCCCTTTACTATTTTACAGATGTTTAAACTGAGAGAGAGTATTGATCATTTTCTCACAGTCAGGCAGGTAGAAAATATTTGCTACATAAAGCAAAGGAGAGATGAATGAGAAAATGCCCCGACTATAAGTTTATGCAAAGAAACGTTGAGTTATCTGAACTGTAGAAAATGTAGACTATGAATTGTAAGAGGGTGAGGTGAGAGGAAGACAATCAATTTAAGGAAGTGTTGCAAGAAAAGACATGTGAACGAAGGCAGTAGCTCCAGGAACTGAGCGATGATGGTGACTTCCAGCAAAGCCTCGGAAGGAGAACTTATAAAAACTGTGACTTATTGGATTTGGGGAGAAGGATTTTGACAGAGGGTGAGTTTGGTAGATTGAAAAAATACAGTTTCCTTACTAAATTATGGGAGGCCCCAATCTGAAATTTGGACTTTCAAGTGACGGTTTAAGTTAGAGAATTTTAGTTTTAGAAGAGTTAGTACCAATATGATTATCCTGTATTTTTAATTAAAGATGAAGAGATAGAGACCCAGACAGGTAAAATTACAGACCTGAAACCATTTAACAGTTGGGGGGGCATGCAAAGTGGGGATCGCCTCTCAGGCCCTCCACAATAAGGACATCAAATCAGCTTTCATTTCAGCAGGCACCAGATTTTCTGATTCCTTTCATCAGTACCATCCACTGAAGCTCATTTGAATGACCTAATAAAATAATGCTGGGAAAATTCAATTAATCATTCTGCAAATATTGACGGTTATTGACAATTTGGCAAGTCTTAAGTTGGGTCCTGGAATTATTCTCTGTGGTCCTAATGCTGATAAATTTTTCATTGAGTACCTAGTGAATAACAGGCTTTATTCAAAACACATTCTCAGGAGGTGTGAGTCGTAACACAGGGGCTCAAATTCAAGTCACTTTTATGCCAAAAGCCCATGTTCTTTCTCTTGGCAAAGAATATGAGGCCGAGCACTGTCTTCAGGTTATTTTTTTCAGTATTTCCTTGTTCCCCTGTTCTTCTGCCTCTTCCCTATCTTATGAATTTTAGCTAGAATCACGTTATTCTCGACCACATTCCTTTCCTTTTCCTTCTGGAAAAGAGGAATTTTCATCCATATACCGGTGCAAATAATGAGCTCTTGGAAACAAAGTCCTGGGTAGACCCTAAGTCCAGACGTCACCCTGCGACCCAGCCAGCCCTGCCTTGGACATCACAGTGGGGCATTTACACAGACAGGCTGGCTACCTCCCCCTCCACACGCCAGAGAGCTGCTCAGCAGCTAATGTTGATTTGTATGGAAATTTCTACCTTGCTAGAATTGCGGTCTGCCCTCACTACACAGTCACCCAATCACTCATTAGTCATCATTCTGGGATGAGGTAATTTCCCCTTTCCATCCCTACAAGTTAACCCTGAGTAGGCTGCCTGGGCAGGAGATGGGGGAAAAGATGAGAGGCCAACATTCTCAATAAATTCTATGCAAAGGACCTTTAACTACCTCCATAAATGGGATCTACAATTATTTTGGAATGGGCCCGTAATGACGATGCTAATGTCTGTTTTTATAAGATCCTGCATCACCCTAACCACATTCACAGTAAACTTGTCAGATGTCAACAATATGGGTGCTGTAATCTAGTTCCCAGCTTTATTAACTGCTGGGCCCTGTGGCATTTTCTCAGAATGACTGTATAACATTGAGCCAGAGGCCCATTTTACTTCCAACATAAATACAAGAACAACCTTAATAAAACAGATGAATTACACTGCAGTGTAAATTAGACTGTTCTAATGGACTCCGGCGGCGGATGTAGTGAAATAGTAACCAACGTGATTAGGTTTACTACGCCAAAGACAGTGCCTGTAAATCATGAAAGGCTGCCGATTTTTATTTTATTTTATTTTACTTTATTTTATTGGTTTTCCCATTCACGTCTCTTACCTCTTGAGGGAGCAATTGATTTTCCCATGGACCACAGCACCAGCTGCTGCAGGCCTGCGTCAGCTTTTTTAAGATTACTCTCAAAATCATAATGCCAGCTCAGAGGAAGCCCTCACAGCCTGGACGGCAGGTACATTCTAGAAACGGTGGGAACCAGGTACGGTGGATCTGTCCTTGTTTCTCCAAGGCGCTGAATCTGGGGCTTGAATTATTGGTGTTCCTTGGATTTCAGGAGGTGTGTATAAACATGTTTTTGAAATCCCTTGGCCACTGGTTTGGCTGGTTTAGAGGAGCAGGCCGAAATAATAGGGAATTGAAGTGAACTCTATAGCAAAAGGGGTCTGAGGCATATTTACAAGGATAGCTTTGGGCTCCAAAGTGTTATCCCTGCAGAGCTGGTAGGTGGGGGAAGGAAATTCACCTAGAAATGCTGTTTTGTCGAGAAGACAAATTTTAGAAAACAGATAGTGTATCCAAAGCCATCGTCCCAGCAAGTATAAGAGATAATCCAGAGCAAAGTGAAAAGACAAAATGGCACCGGAGTAGACTCCAGCCAGGAGAGTGAGGGCCAGCATCTCTCTGGAATGCCGACAGGGACAGGAAGTAGTGATCTTTCTAAGAAAGAAAAGTGAATTCATCCAGAGAGGAAGAATCAGAGGTGCTGGAAACTTAACGCAAGGCAAGGCTGTGGGTACCAGAGGAAGGAGTTCTGAGTCAAATAGAGTATCTAGCATTTGTCTTGGTCTAGCTCTCCATTCATATGGAAAGAGAGAACTGGAAGAAAATAAAAACAAGCCGTTTCACTGAAAAGCACTTGTGCCAAAGTCACTCGTGTGGCATAAGGCTGTTAAAAAACAAAGTCAGCCCAGCTACCTTAGAGCTCTAATTCCCTTTATTAAATGATTCATGAATCTGGCAGCCTCCCATCTAGCTAGCAGAAACGTGCTCCAAGGAATTGTGCAAAATGGAAGGTTTTTATAGCCAGAAAGAGGTTAAGACATGCTTATTAGCAAAAGGAAAGGAGTGCTTCCCGCAAAGCCACCTGACCTTCAGGGGAGGCAGTGGGAGTCCCTTCGAGCAGATGGCCTCCCTGGAGCTGACCAGGGAGTTCCCGACTGACTGGCTTAAAATCCTACTTATGGGAGAGGCTGAAGCCTCAGTTAGTACGTCCCGGTGGGGTGTGGTATACATGACTCCATCTCAACAACACAAAGCAGAAGAAGACCTTGACTTTCTCCCTTAGAGTCGGTAACAGGTAGCTGCCTGGAGAAACTGGCCATTTGTTTGGGAAATACACCAATCCCCTATCTGAGTAGAAGTTATCTGCTTTCATGTCTTCCCCACCAGATTAAAAACCTCTTCAAGCAGCGTTGTGCCCAATTCATCTCCACGCATCAGAACCTGTCACAGCGCAGACACGCAGTGTGATTCGGGGGGCTGGGCACACATCCTTGGCCGAAGGGAAGAGTCACAGGCTTGACATTGGCCACCACACTAGTTCACACTAGCTGGCTTACAAGGAAACGTTATTTCCACGCACTGAATTTATTCAAAGCAGGACAGAGGGAAGATATTGGTGACAGTGTTTTGTAAAAAGGGAGAATGCCAGCGTTTTGACAAGCTCAGCCCAACAGTGGGTGTCTCACCAGGTGTTGGTGGCAGAAAATTTAACATGGACATGTGCTCTGAAGGCCACCTACTGTGGACAGTCTGCCGCTGACTATACGGGTGAAGTTCGTGGACACCGTGTGGAGGCCCTCTGCACCTCTCATGGCACTGGGAAGGAAATGAGGGAAGGCCAGGACCAGATGGAGCCCACAGCCAAAGAAGGGAATGAGCATGGATGATTCGACCCTGTGAGCAAACTGCCAACCCCCAGGGAGCAAGCCCTGGGCCAGCAATGGACACAAGTTAGAGAATTATGAGCAACAGTGAGAAGCAGCCTCCAGGCCAGTGGGTGGCGCTATAGCCAACATGATGCCAGATGCCACACCCTGACTTCCTCAACAGGGGTTCCTGGGAACTAGGGGAGGAGCGGAGACACCAGGTGGACCTTTAACACTTTGTGTGCCGGTGCCCTTTCAATTTACCAGCCCTTGGGGCCGGCCATTTTCTGTGCCACCGCATGAATGGTAGAAGCATTCAATAAAACACACACAACTCCTGAACGACTGGATATTAAAAAAACTGTAATATCTCTCATAAAACACCTTACACTTTCACCAAAACAATGTGTAAAGCTTCTAGACTGAGTATGATCCAAGAAATAGCTCCTAGTAGTTCCAAATAAATCCACCATGGCGTGGAAAACCGGAGACTAGATGATCATGTATGAATACGTGAGCGGCCACTTGATACTGGTGACAAAAACACAGACTAGTACGTGAGCGGACCACAAAGTGTTAAGAGTCTGGACCAGGTGGGCAGCTGTCTTTTATTGGTCTCTGCTTGGCCTTTTTTCTCCTGGGCCAGTGCTATCTGCCATCTTGACAGGTCCCACTTACCCATTTTCTCCTTCTCTCTCAGCTTTTTCTCACCCCCTGGTAGAAAGCTGTTTTTTGATCTTCTCCTGTATTTTTAAGTGTGGGGGCGAGAACTCACAAACCAGATCACGCCTGTTTCCCCTGGGCTAACCCCACAGCTAAATGTCTACAATAATTTTCTCTCGGTCTGGATAGGAAAATACAGTCAGAGACCAAAGTCACCCAAAGTTAATGGCATGTCTGGGGTCGGAAATCAGAGATCCTGATTATTTCTGAATTCATTGAACTTTTCCTGTTGTTGAATCCTTATCCAAAATGTAAGTGCTACCTAGTAAACTCAGAATTAAAGTGCTATGCTCTGCTTTTGGTTGAATGATCTCTGTATTATTTTTAGAAGAGATTAGAATAAATCTAGAAAAAAATTAGACTCATTCTTTTTTTTTTTTTTTTTGATAAATACTTATCGAGGTTCAACTTTGATTCAGAGTCCTGGGCTTGTGCTGAATCACCACTGTGCTGCCTCCTCTCTCAACCCCTGACAGACGCCCTGGGTCATGAAGTTTGTACAAAGAGATGTGATGATGTTGGGATAAAAACACCGAGACAATGCAACTCAAGTCCAGGGCTAATTTTCAAGTCATCCAAATAAAATAAAAACCTGTAGACCACTTCTTGGGTGTGCTGATGAAGTGAATTCAAAGGAAGGGGGAAAGGAGCAGCATGATTGTGTCTGGTGAGTTCTTGGCCAACTCTGTAGTTACCTCCTGCTAAGCAGTCAGGTTGAAGGATTTCACCTTCAAGATCAAAAGACAATTGAAAAGTTAGGGAAGGGAATTGTGGGTACGAAGGACGAAGTTGCTGACAAAGACCAAAGTTTAAATAAAACATGTTCCGGGGGAGATGAATCAATACTTTATTTGTTAAGGAGAAGTAAAAGTACAAAAAGGCTTGTACAACAGAGAATAAAAAAGTGAGAAATCAATTCTACTTAATTCAGAATGCTAGAAGAGTCACCTATGCCATTATGTATGAATAATTCAGGAAGAGAAATTTATTGCAGACACATATTGTTTGGTTTGGATTTAACGCTGCCTCTCGTTTGACCTAAATCCTGTAAAGAATGATATTCAACTAATTGAAATAACAATTTTCAAGTAAGACAAAGCCCCAGGTGTATTCCTAACATGATCCTGAAATAGAATTTGGACGATGAAGTATCAGATAAAATCTATGTAAATTCGGCAGTGTTGATTAGGTTAGCTGTGATGAGTGAGGGGCCTCTTATCTGTCCATGGCCACCAGTTAGGAATGAATTAGGGGCAGCTGGGTCCTTAGATGGCAATTTCCTCTTCCCTGGTGTCAATGATACCTTAGTAATGTCCACTATTATTCCCTAGAGCTTACAGACTAGCCCTGTGGACACTGTCAGAAGCAGAAAATTACATCTAGGAAGGAAATGTAAGTCCGTGGTGAAGGAGGTTCCAGTGCTCTCTAAAAAGAGTGTAATGGAGGCACACGGTTACTTAGTGCAACAGCACAGATTAAGAAACAAGAAACACCAGGTTTAAGAGCTAAAGTGACTCAATCATTCCATCAGGCAGCAGGGTGAGCCCAGATGAGGATTTCCCCTTATTCAGTTCAAGTTCTCTCCCATACACTATTCTCAGGTTCTGTCACTTTTGCTTCCACTACTGTTAATACTGTCCCTTTGACTGCTCGCAGCTACATCAGAGTAGTTTTCTAGACCATGCAAGCCCTGAGAGCTTGAGTGATCAAATCCTTGCAAAAGAAGAAAGAGGTCCAGAAAGCTAAGCTGACTTGTGTCACACCACATAGAACTGAGTGAGAGGCCAGGTGCCTTTCAAGAGTGCTCTTCAGACGGGACGATGTGGGCACAAACTGCCTGCACCTTGTGTCATAGTGCGAGTCCCCACCTCTGCGAGAGGGAATCTCGATGAGAAACCGCTGTCATACACAGACTGTGGCTAGAGTGATAGCAATCCAAATCCTTCTGTTCCAGAGGGACTAAATAGCTGTTTGAAGGAAACACAGTAAATCCGAAAAATTACTTAATTATGAAGACACAACAAACACAACTGCCAAAATGCAGGGTTGTGTATTAGTCAGAGGTCCCTAGTAGGATGTGTGTGCATATACATGTATGTTATATGTACATTATATATGTATCGCTTATATAATACTAGATAGGTTTTATTGATATGTATTATGCATAATAATAAATGTGTGTATAATAAATATGTGCACTTGTCATATATACTATAATTACACATGAGATGAGAGTGTCTTACTTTAGGGAATCAGCTCGTGTGATCATATCATCCCAGCTTGTAAAGGTGAGAGGCAAGCTGGAGACCCAGCTGAGCCTCCCAGTTCAAAGGCAGCGGAGCAGGGGAAATGCCTTCTTTCTTGGGGAGGGTCAGCTGTTTTGCTCTATGCAACTAATCAGTGATTTATTCCAACTGATGGCATGAGGCACCCCCCAGATCAAAGAGGACAACTGCCTGGCTTCAACTATGACTCTTGCTATTCTAATAAAAACACAACCTCACGGAGATTCTTAAAATAACGTTTGAGCAAATCACTAGGCACTCAATGGCTCAGGCAAGTTGACCCACGGCATGTGCCATCGCCGTGTGTTACACAGAGGCTGGTCCGCGCTGTTGGCAGGGACGTGATTCTCACCATCTGGTTTCTCAATCAAAACATCCCTGTGCTGCCCCATATTGAACGCATAGGCTTAAATATGGGTGGGCACTTTCGCTGGTCCTGTGTCTGGCCGCGTTTTCCAAGAGAAATCTCTTGCTATGCTGGTGCTCCTCTTGTTGACCTTATTTAGGAACAAATGGAGCAGAAGATGTCCTGATTGTTTTGGCAAACCTCCCTCTGCCATCCCAGCTCCAGGCCTGATAGCCCTACCTTTTGACTCCAATTTTCCCCTAGCCCTTTGTAACTAGACCACAGAGGATTGGCAGGAGCTAACTGTCAAGACAGACATGTGTTTTTTTCCTTTCTTCCTGCCAGCGAACTAAAAATTGATTATTGATTCATCGGATGAAGAGTTTTTATACTAGCAATAGTGCAGCTATTGATTTCCTTCCTAAGAACAAGATGGCCGGGTGGTTTTTCATAAGTAACAACAAACAGGATCACAAAACAGATTAGACAAGATTCTATCCTATGTAATACAACAGAATGTCTACATTCTTACACAGCAGGGCTTGGTCCTAGCAGGCAGACATAGCCACAAACAGACTTCAGTCCTAAACCTGGGACTGTCCCGTTCTAGGTGTGTGCCCTTGATGAAGTCACGTGGTCTTGATGAAGTCGCGTAGCCTCTTGACGCCTCTATAGCAAGGGAATAATAAAATCGCACGGAGGGGTTACAGCCTAGAAGGTCAGAGAGTCTGCCTACAGCAAGAGTCTAGAAGGTTGTAGCTGCCATTTTACTTCCTGGAAGGTGCTAGCCCCCGCCAGATGTCAGGTACTGCCAATAAACGTAGCTGACACCTGTATAACGGTGGACATGAACGTAGTATCTGGGCTCTTTGGCTTTCTCGCTGGCCAGAGTTGATTTCAGGAGATCTTTCAGATTAGTTCTGGATAAAATCTTTGGGACTGGACTGGTTTACATCTCAAAAAAAGGTGAGTCCAGTTCTCAAGGAGATCCAGGATGGCTCCGTCCCAGTCTGCCTCAGGGTCACGTTGTAGGGGTTTTCACCTGCGTGTTTGGAACTCACAAGTCTTTCCCAGTGACTGGATTCTGCCTGCTGGAGCCTAGGTGGGGGGAGGGGAGGTGGCCTGCAGCACTCCCTCAGTGCCACTAGCCTTTTCTCCTTTTCATCCAACCTAAACATGGTTTCCCAACTCACCCTCCTCCATAAAATTCTGTTGTTACAGAGATAGAAGTGACATCACGTTGGATTCACATGCACAGCAAAACGAGTCAGTGTTAGACTGCAAAATGGTTCTGTGCAGAGGCAGTGAAATGACAGCCAGGACTGGTCTAGTGCACATTCCCCACATAGTTAGAATTTTGGGATGAGAACATTTAAATCCACAACTTAAAACAAAACAAAAAACTGGTGCCAGGCGCTATCATCTCCACACCATCCATTCCATCACCAGGACTGGTTTACTTTATACATGGAACCTTCCAGCTTTGGGTCACACGCCATTTTAGTATCACAGATGCTCTATCTTAAGTCATGTTCTGATCATCAGTTGCATATACATTAAATGTCAGTTCCCACCCTCTGGGGGGCAACATCACTTCTGTTTAGAAGGTCTGATCAAAACTGGTATAATTCCAGGGGCCTCCCTGGTGGCGCAATGGTTAAGCGCTGCACTGTGGAGCTGTCGGCAGCAGCGACGCGAGTTCGACGCCCGGCCGGGGAGAATCCCACAGGGTGCAGCAGACCTATTCTGCCTCGCCCGCTGCTCCCCTCAGCAGTGTATTTCTGATCTGCCTGTTCTGCTCCCCACTCTGTCTCTGGTGAAGCCTCTCACCACTCCACACCTCTGGCCTGTACCCCAGCTTGTATGTATAAATAAATAAAATCTTAAAAAAAAACACAAAAAACTGGTATAATTCCAGCCTTCCCGGGTCTAGAGCAAGAGAAGAGACAGGTCCTCGGAGCCCGGGACAAGATGGCAAACTTGATCCGTGATAAGGAATTCCCATGGATCAAGCCGTCTTTCCCTGTGGAGAACTTTGGATTCTAGAAAGTCATTTCATTGGGAACTCCTCAGAGAGAAGAAGGGACAGATGGGAGGTACTTTCCTCAGGCACAGCAGAGTAGGGAGGGCCAGACCTCCCGTGAAACAGGAAGTGGCCCAGCACGCCCTTGAGGCCCCCAGAGCAGCTCGGTCTGCACTGTCAACAGCCGACGTGAGTTGGGCTCTGTGGCTCTGCATTTCCCTGTGCTGCAGTATGCGCTGGGCTCGGAGATGCCTGAGGCTGTGACGGTGCAACGGTCACGGGCCCATTGCTGAGGCACATCAGCCCCTCTGGGCTGAGCAAAGGCCTCGCGGTCAAGGTGAAGCCAATAGATGAGATGGGCTAGAAGACTGTTACCAGGAGGAGGACAGATGTGCGCTCAGAAGCTCTGCCACAGGAGGGTCCTGGAGCGTGGTCAGACAGGCCCAAGTCCAGGCGGGGAGGGAAGATGGCGGGCATGGGGCTGAGGGCGGTGGGGACGGCTGCAGCCACGGGAAGGCCTTTGCCTTTATCCCAAACCAGCCTGAAAACATCACCGTGGCTAAAGTCAGTGTGTGAGTTTGTGACATGATTTAATTTTCTTGGCTGTGTTATGGCGAACAGATGGGTGTAGGGCAAGGGTGAGGTGGAGGGAGGGCGAGCAAAGAAGGAAGGGAATGTGAATGGCCCGACTAGGAGAGAATTGCCGCGTCCGGATGAGAGATGATGATTACTCAGACCCGGCTAATTCAGTGACAGGAAGTGAACTTAATGCGTAGTTGTAGGGACTGGATGAGGGATGGAGTGGGCAATGCCAAGGCATCTGTTTGCTTAGCTGGGTGGAGAAGGTGGCAGTCCTTAGACATGGAAGAGGGTCACGTTTAGGATGGAAGATGCAGAGTCTGTTCTTTCATCTCTTGAATTTTAGGGGACATCGAGACAGTGAAAGGTGTCATGGCGGAATTAGAGACAGGCCCCGGAAGTGCAGGAGGGATCTTGGCTGCCCGGGCAGTGAGGCCTCCACCTGTGCACAGTCTCTGAGGTCACAGAGGAGGACGGCGTGACCCTGCCAAGGAGAGGAGCTAAGACAGAGCTGCCTGGGCTCCGAGACGTGATAAGCACATGTAGTGACAACACTGAGGACAACACCGAAGTTACTCAAGACAGGTCTCCCTGGGGACGCAGGGGTCAAGTCTCAGCACTATGAAGCTATCACAGCCACTGCAGCACGAGTTCGATCCCCGGCCAGGGAGCTTCCCACAGGGCGCAGCAGACCTCTCCTGTCTCCCCGCTGCTCCCCTCAGCAGTGTACTTCAGTTGATCCGCCTGCTTTGCTCCCCACTCTGTCTCTGGTGAGTCCTTTCACCCCTGCACCTCTGGCCTGCACCCCAGCTCTTGTATGTATAAATAAATATATCGTTTTTTTTTTTTTTTAAGAGTTACTTAAGACCAAGGAGGAAATCCTAAAAGGCAGCAATTGCAAGTATTTCCCAGAAACAGAAAAGATGGAGCCTTAGTCTGGGGAAAGACACAGATTCAGTTCCAGCCTCAAGGAGGCGCCCTGTCTACATCTCTGTTGTCACCCCTCTGTCCCCAGAATCTCTGTCAGGTCCCAGTGCTACCAACACCCTGACGCTCCCAGGAAACGGGTCCTCCTGGCCACCCAAATATGCCAAATGAACATTGTGAAAACACCTAGGAACACTGAGGGGAAGAAAATATGCTCCAGTGAACATGGTTTAAGTGACTTGTACTTGAATTTATAACCATAGCACCTTTCTGAAGGAGGCAGACATCATCACCCTCTGAGCAGATAATTCAGAGGCCCGTGGGCAAGGACAGGTGTTCATCACATGTGCAGCTGCTTTGGAAAGCACCGTCCCTCCCGAGGGACAGGGGTCTTTTCTGTGTCAACTTCCTCGGAACATGTTATGTGGAGGGAGACGGGCTGGCTTCAGACAAACGCTGGTCCAGTATTAACGGGTCACTCGCTGAGGGTGCGGGCACAGGTCAATAGCCGTGTTTGAACTTCTTTGAAATCTAGATCCCTTTTTTGTCTTTAATGATCTTCATTATTTTTTCTTTTCTTAAGGACCCTCCTGACTTTGTTGTTTTTAATTGCAGTAACATTGCATCATAGCACCGTGTAAGTTCTGGCTGTGCGGCATTGTAGGCTTTTTTTATAACAGAGAATAATTCAATTACCGTAATTGCCTTAGGAGTGAAAATATCTACTTTCCTGGTCGGGTTCCATGTCTGGTGGCTGGAGAACATCGGGGGTTGGGAATCAGCACGAAACACTGGCTGACTGAGGCTGACCTCGTGTGATGCTTTGATGCAAAGAACGATTTGCAAGTGTTGGCCCAAAGACCAGCACGTGGGCTCAGCCCACTCGAGGCAGTGCCCTTGAAGCCACGGTTGATCTGCCATCAGCAGCAGCAGAGCGGCAGGGTCAGTTGCAGTGTGTGTTCGTTCTCCGTGTTCACAGACGTAACAGGGAAAGGAGCACCGAGACACAGAACCAAGAGACTACTACACAGACCCAAAAAGGCAGAAAAGGAGCCACGTGGGCCACATTCAGAAGAGAGGTGTCCCCCCCACTATGAAGACCTGCTCATTTGCAAGGGGCTTTCCCCATGCGGGCCTATCTGTAATTATCCAGTGGACTTCAACCGAATCTACACTCCTTGGTGCTTAGCCAGTTCTGTAGCTAAAAATAATTAACGCCTCTATTGAAAACCCTGTACCTCCAAGGTGATATTGTCCCTCCCATTTCAGGCGCAAAGGCAGATTTGAGTTTTAACTCTCGTCTTCTTGTCAGAGACTTGCAGATGCTGGTGCCATCATACTGGCCTCATACACACCAGCATGCCTTGCCCAGGACCCACGCTCGTCCTCACTGAGTCCAGCCACCTGTGTCTGCTCTCAAACCTGCCTTACTGCCGAGATACAGCAACGCACAGTGTCTTGGGAAGCCACTCGCAGCTATGACCAAGCGAGAGGGAGCTGAAGTCACACTGCAGGACATTTCCAGAACTGGTCCACGAACTGCTGGACCTCGAGACCAAGGCTTTCTATGCCACCCTGCAAATGCCCAATTGCAAAATATTTTAATGCACATCAAATTGACAAAGTTACAAGTATTTAGGGTCACCTTTTAGATGAGGACTGGCCCTGACCCCGAAAGTGGAGAGCGGTTTCGGGTACAGTGGAGGAGACAGGGACAGTCCACACTCTTGAGTTTGCTGTGAGCACATCTGGACGGGGAGGAGGGCAGGTGCGCCCAACAGCTCTCAGGAGGGTTCACAAGCAGCATCTCACGTTCATCCCACTGCATTCCCCAGATGACACTCGTCAGCTTGCTCTCCCTGACGTTCTCCCAGAACTCTGCCTCTGCTCCTTCAGCTTCACTCTGAGGCTCACCTGCTTCCGTTCCGCTCCGTTATTTAAAATCTGCAGCAGCGCGCTTGGCTAATGTAAGGGGGGCGCCATAGCAATCAACCTCTGTGTTTTGCTCTTATTGCTATCGGATAACAATCAGATATAGGGGTAAAACATGAGTTTTGAAATCATTCTGTTGCTTTATTTTTATAATACTTGGAGGATTATCAGTGAAATAAATAGTATGCATGTGTTCTGATTCCCACCTAGGACAAACAACCTGTTGAGAGCTCAAAAGGGACTTCTTCCAGATGTGGTACATATACACAATGGAATACTATTCAGCATTCAAAGAAGATAAACACATGCAATTTGCAGCAACGTGGATGGAATCAGAGGGGATCATACTCAGTGAAATTCACTTATAACAGGACTATAAGGAAACCAAATAGGAGAGAGACACTCAGCGGTTGGGGGGAGGGGAGGATAAGGGCACAAAATGGAATAGAAAAGAACACAAGGGACCATGGAGATGGATCACAGGTGAATTGGTGGTGGGCTACCCAAGGGGAATACAAAATGTAAAAGACATAAAAAACAATTAAAAAATATATATATATATATAAAAGGGACTTCTTCCTGATTAATAGGGAGGTGAAGGCCTCCTGGTAGCGCAAAGGGTTAAGTTTCAAAACTCATGTTTTAACCCCATTTCTGATGGTTATCCAAATCTCAGCACTATGAAGCTATCAGCAGTCACTGCAGCAAGAGTTCGATCCCTGACCAGGGAACTGACCCACATGGCGCAGCAGACCTCTCCTGTCTCCCCACTGCTCCCCTCAGCAGTGGATTTCAGTCAATCTGCCTGTTCTGCTCCCCACTCTGTCTCTGGTGAGTCCTTTCACCACCCCACACCTCTGGCCTACACCCCAGTTCTTGTATGCATAAATAAATAAATATTTCAAAAAAATAGTGAGGTGAAATGATGTTTAGGTTACAGTCAAACCTGATTTTTAAAAAGTAATTAGGCCAAAATGCCTGTGAATTAAATGAAATAGCCATACTTAGAACCTAGTACACCTCACTCCAGAACACAAAGAGTTTACCCACCATGCTCTAAGAAATTATTTTATTAGTTTAATTAATAATACCTGAGGTTCCCATTTATTAATAGAAATAAGAGGAGTTTGAAAATGGGACATCCATGCCTCAGGACTATCTTTGCCAACCTTGGGTCTTGCCTTGAGCAAACACCTGAAATCCTTAAGGGAAGATTAATTTAAATTATTTATCAACTCTTACTGCTTTATTCATCACAATATGGTTTGTAAGCTATAGTTAAGATATTAAAAACAAACATGATTTTTTAAAGCAATTTTCTCCATGTAAATCTCCAATTGCTACTTTATTTTGTATACAATGATATTAATCAATGATACAAATAGGTATTAAGTTTAACAATATTTGAAAATGCTTTTGCATTTGTGTGCCAGTCAACCAGGGAATTCAACGGCTTGGAAATTGTAGAGATTATGATTTTGCAATTCCTTGCATATCCATCCAGTTTAGGTATTATTATTATCATTAGTCTTCTTATTGTTATATCCATTTAAAAATTGCTGCCAGGTGTGGGTGAGTACACTTTCTTTTTGTCTCTTAGCAACAAATGTGTAGAGGACATTTTCCACGGCCCCAGAGGATGGCTGGCCATATTTGTGCTTAAGAGTATGATTATTCTCTTGGCTCGTCTTCAAATAACTGTAAACTTGACCTGCAACTGCCGGGGACTCTGCACCTCATCTCAGTCCTTGGGAAACTAAGATCTCAGAAGACTGTACAGCCACCTCTACTATTACCTCCAGTGGACTAGTATTGATACAGAATACAGAGAATATATCTATTTTAAACATAAGAACCAGGACCCTATGGCAGAATTGGACAGGCCAGAATTGGACAGACTAGGGTAAACTTGGACAGAACCCATAAACTTGGACAGAATCCAAGTTTACTGAAATCTGCAGTCATACTATTCCTTGAATCTGAAATGTATGGCAACCAAATTCCCAGTAAACAGAATCATTTAATAATTATATCCAGTAAAGATATAAGTAAAGCAGACAATTCCCCACAGGAGAAACTATTCAGCATTTACCACAAATTGTAAGCACCTATACACCAGGCATTGTGATCCTTGGAACAGAGATAAATAAAACAGAAACAAAACCCCTTTTCTCATGGCCTTTTGTCTGCTTGAGGAGGCAGACTATATTTTTAAAAATGGAAAGATATGTCATTACAAAGAGTCACAGCTATAATGCTGCTTCTTTCTTCTTTACCGTATTATACAGCTCACATGGCCAATTCCTGGATTTGATTTTTCAGCAGTGATCTTTGAACAGTGCGGGAGATAGACCATTGAAGTTGCTAATTGTTTTTTTTTTTTTTTTTTTTGATGGATGCAAGGCATGAATGGGAGGTTATTTCTGGACAGAATCCTATGAACGGATCTCTCTGCAGCCTAATTCCTACTTCTGTCCATCTGAGACAATCCAGCCTATTTTTGTTGGTTTGCTTTTACATGACAGGCCAAATATTTAGCAAGACAAAAATCAATGTTTTGAAAAATAACTACAACTCTGTCATTTTAGGGAAAAAGCAAACAGGAAAATGCATGTAGTTTGTAAAGACAGGTAGGGCGGTCATTGGCTACTTGAGGAGGTGGCCCCTTGCCCCCCAGTATATCAAAAGTGGCTTTTTTGTTTTCGCAACATTTCATAGCACCTCTGTGGTCCTTGAATTTTTTTTTTTTGCAATTTTTAAAAATTTATTGATTAATGCATACAA
This sequence comes from Scalopus aquaticus, assembly GCA_004024925.1. Classification (NCBI taxonomy): domain Eukaryota; kingdom Metazoa; phylum Chordata; class Mammalia; order Eulipotyphla; family Talpidae; genus Scalopus; species Scalopus aquaticus. The sequence goes on from PVIJ01006141.1 coordinate 25,943, forward strand.
GCTGGGGTACAGGCCAGAGGCGTGGGGCGGCGAGAGGGTTCACCAGAGACAGAGTGGGGAGTAGAACAGGCAGATTGAGGGAAATACATTATTGAGGGGGGCAGCGGGCGAGGCAGGAGAGGTCTAACGCGCCATGTGGGAATCTCCCTGGCCGGGCATCGAACTTGCATCGCTGCTGCCGGCAGCTCCACAGCACAGTGCTTAACTGCTGCGCCACCAGGGAGGACCCTGTGGTCCTTGAATTTCACAATCCCTCAGCTTTAAGAGAGGTCCAGAATGATGGTGTTCCTCCACAAGCTGAGTTGCTTTCTCTTTGGATAACACAAACATTCAGGAAATCACAAAAGCTATATTTTACAGCCAGACTTGCTTCAGAAGGGCAGAGTCTTCCATCTCAGACTGGGATGTCCACTGCTCATTAACAGTGTATGCGACGGAACCACAATGGAGATCTCTCACCTGCATAGCAGCAGGAACTCAGCTGGCAAACGATGTAGGAAAATGAAGCTTCCCAGATAATCAAAGACGTGTAGTTAAACATATGCCAGAGAGGGGGTAAAGAATCAAGAGTTCAGTGCACACTGAACTCTGGTGGGAATGCAAACTGGTGTGATCTCTTGGGAAGGCAGTTGGGAATATATAGTCCAAGCTTTCAAATGTGTATATTCAGTAATTCCATTTCTAGGAGACTCCCCTAAAGAAACTGGGACAGGCTTATATGTGAAGAAAGAGTGGACATAATAACCAACAATAGAGTAACAATTCACTTCAGTATCGTAGATGTAGTTCTTATAATGGAATTGCATTATCAAGTTTTTGAGAAACATATTTCAAAAAGAATTCATTGTCCAGTTTATATAAAAGGAGTATGTGTTCATCTGTGGTTCTAAAAGAACATATGCTAAATTTTTAATGCCTTTAAAATGGAGATGAAAATAAAAATGTTTTAAAACATAAAAATTATGTTAACAGAGCCTTCCTGGTGGCCTAAGGGTTAAGTCTCAGCGCGATCACCATGATGGTCTGAGTTCGATCCCCAGCCAGGGAGCTTCCCATATGGCGCAGCAGACCTCTACTGTCTTGCCCGCTGCTTCCCTCGGCAGTGTATTTCAGTAGATGCGCCTGTTCTGCTCCCCACTTTGTCTGTAATAAACATCCCCCATACCTCTGGCCTACACCCCAGATCTTGTATGCATAAATAAATAAATCTTTTTTAAAAATAAAAGGGACTTGCTAGAAATTAATAGAAGATTGGGGCAGGATGATACAGATAAGGAAGTCTTGGATAAATGGGTGATATTTGAGAGGCGATAAAATCCCTTAGAATAAATGCAATGGGATTCAAAAGAAGGTGATAGTGTTGACATTTTTTTCCTAAAGCTTTAGAAGCAGGAAGTTGAAATCACAGGACGAATAAAAATAATGAAGGCTCCGAAACCCCAAAGGATCCAGAACTTTCAATTTGTAACTTCAAATTTCTAACTATAACTCTAGCAATTTGTGTGGAGTTGCAGAAGTTTGTGTGCTCAGTCTGTGAGCGCTCGCAGTTACGCAGGCCAGAGACTCACTCCTGCATCGCTCTCGTGTGGGTGCTGCCACTCCCCTCTGTGGGGTCCTCAGCCCCTTTGTTCTTGGGGATGTTGTCTTGGTGCCCCGCGCTCCTGCTGGTCAGCTAGGGCTAGGGCCAGGCAGGGTCCTCTCACCAAGGGCAAAAGTCCTGGTGTGAGGAGCTCACTGAGAAACCAGGATTTGCTGAAACCAGCAGGCAGGTAACAGCGATAACAGCTTCGACCAGCAGGAACGATGGAGCCTCGCGGGCAGGGGCCCCTAGCCATCCTACGCTACACCCCCAGTAACGGCCTCCCCAGCTCATGGCCACTCCCTACTTCCTGGCCACCCTTGTACTCCACGCTAAAGAGACCGCCTCCGGGTGGGCCGCACCTCACTGCGGGTGTAGCCCCTCAAGGCTCCATATGGACTTTGAGTGATCTTTCCCTCACCCCGTGCAGCCTGCAACCCCGCCGCCGACCCCCAGCCCCGAGGAGACATCTCACCACCAGCATGGAGCACTTGAGTGTGCCAAGTGTTTTACACGCCACCGTGCCTCACTGTCTTCACACCATCACTTCTTATGGCCCCGGCCAGAGATGAAGACAATGAGGGCCACTGAGGTAGCACAAATGCATCTATTTCATGTGGGAATGTGTCACCACGGAATGCACGGTAAGGTCTGTCTGGTCTGCCAGCTCCTATGCTGGCTTTTACAACGCGCCACTGAAAGAGACAAACGGAATGAATGGCTGAGGACACTGAAAGACAAGGAAGAGAAGGAAGGAATTAAGGAAACCACGACGTGTGAATTTTGTTCTTTTCATGAAGTAGAGATCTAATGAAGTCTATTGTCCAGAGTGTAAAATGCAACTATGAAAAGATCTAACTTCGATGTCATTTAAAAAAATCATCATTTTCACGTCACCCATCTGAACATGTAAGAGGGGGGTCCTCAGGAAGGGGGAGTGTTCCAGGTTTCCTGCCCCACCCAAGGGAGGGTGGAGCTGAGCAGGAGGGATAAGAAGTTGGAGAAGGAAAAAAAAAAAAAAAGGAAGGAAGCAGGATGGAGGCCAGAAGTGGCCCAAGGAGCAGAGAGACATGTGAAGAAGCTGTACTGGCCTGGACTGAATGAAACAGACGTGGGTGAGAGACCGTGGGGAGGTGACAATAGCACATTGATCTCAATTTTGAGTTTGCTCTTTTCCTCACAGATGTGTCTGACTGTTTCTGACCCTTTTCTATGGGTCCCTGCCGAAAGGTGCTTTAGACTCGTGGCAGGCTTTCGGGCCTTTCTTTGGGCCAATCTCATTTGGGTGGACTTTTGCCCACGAGGTGATGAGTGACTTTGGGTGCTTAGTCTAGAAACTATAATCTTTGTCTTTTCTGTATTATCACACTAATTGTATTAAAGTTTCTTTTCCACTTAAGGTCTAACATGTTTTGTCCTGATGCGGAGGATGACAGAACCTCTTTAGAACAGGCATGTTTGGGGGTTCTGGGGTGCCCTCTCCCTGCCCTGTAACAAACAGATGCACTGTTTATGAAGAGCACACACCCCAGGTGACTACAGAAGTGACCCCGCTTTGGTAATGGTTTCTACAGATGCACTCTGCAGCCAGCCGTGCGACAGAGAGGCGGACATAGGGACCTGTCAACACTAATATTCAGACAGGGTGACATGGGGCTTTGAACTCTCTGCTTTTGTGAAATACCATTCCCCACAAAGTCAATATTAGTTAATGGTAAGTTATTCTTTTTGCATTTTTTTTCTGGCAGGACTGTAAGAAGGAGTCGTAGGTTGAAGTCTATGCATAAAACCATTTTTTTCCTGCAAGCAATTGCACATTTAATCACTGGCTCTATTGCTCGCTGTCTGAATATGGTAGAGTTACTATGCTATTCTGCTTGATGATTTTATTTAACGGTGCATCATATTAGCTGTAAAGGTAGCCAACGGAGCAGGTCAGTATTTACGATGTAATTTATGAGATAGATACACACACAAAATAGAAAACCTTTAAGCTGAGGTTTGGGTAGAGGTGCCCAAGGAGGACAGACTTCTGCTGAGATCTGATCCTGTTCTCAGTAATCCATTCTACACACACTTGAAACCTGTAGCCTAGCTGTGCAAATCGAGACCAATTTTCATGTAAACTCAATCCTAGAGACTTTTGAGAGATTTTCAGCCTACAAAGGTATAATTTTCTCCCTAAATCCCACCAGAATTTAATCTCGCTTGTTTCATTCTAAAACTTCCTTTGTTTCTACTACTTTGCACCATAGCAGTATGAAGACAACCATTGCCTGCTATCCTGTTGAATTTTAGAAGTTGGCTTATTTATATATTCCTTCTAGAGGTAGCTTCTGGCAAGAGTTAATAATCAACATGGACAGCATCTCCCAGTTCTCTCCAGGTAATTACACAGAGGAAGAAAGAAAGGGGAAACAGAGGAAGTTGTGTCGATGAAAGGTCACATTCATTTTTACATTTATTTTTGTGTGTGGTCTATCATCACAGCCACAATATTTGGAGACTATATATAGATTTTCCAGGAAGAAATTGCCACAGGTAAAATGCCTCCCAGGATCAGATAAGTGAAAACAATTTTAATTGGCTCGTGGTCCTGAGATTGAGGTAATGTGGACAACTTTAATAAGGCAAAACTAATCTAGTGATAAGGAAATGTCTGTTTATCAACAATAAATATGTCTGAAAGGGCAAGGTGCTATATAGAGTCCAAATGAGCTACATAAAAATGCAAAATTGATAAATGTTCAATGACCTTTCTGAGAGCAGCAGGAATTCATATTGAAGGGGCTGAAGGAGAACAATCTACTCTTTCTTGTACAATCTCTTCCCAATCAAAACATCTCCCCTGTGAAATCCGGGAAGGCTCTGTACCCCAAACATACCAAGGGACTTAGGAATGTCTTATTACTTGATTTTTAAGATTTTTCTGAATAGGTTCAAAACTAAATGACATTTCTGTACTTAATGCAGAAACATAATAACAACCAGGTGATTTTTATCATTTTTCTGGGTAACATAGTTTCCCTGAGTTAGAAACCCACCGCTCAGCCCTCCTGTGTCCACATCTCAAACATCACCCTCCTTATGGCCACCTGTCCCTCTTGCTCATGCAAACACCCCAGGCAATCAATGACCTCAGTACCTTCAGTACATCAGGGCTTCCTTGCCGCCATGACAACCTTGCAAGGCATCGCAGTGTTTCCACTTGGTTTCTGAATGTTCTGCTGCTGACACGTGGCCTCTGTCACTTGGTCTCATATCCACTGTCACCAGGGAGTCCAGTCTTTGGTGTATCTCCCACCAAGACAAGGGCCACCTCTTCTGAACTTCTCAGTGACCCCGGTGCTCCCTGTCACCAGCACGTTCCTAGTGCACGGCTACATTTTTTTGACTCTTCTGCATAGACTATTTTGCTAGTGGCTTTTCTGACCTTATTCCCCCAAGCACATGCGAACAGCCCTCTTCCGCCGTCTCCATCGCTGCTCCCCTTCACTGAGTGGGGGCCACGGACCATCTCGTTCCCCAGCTGTCCATGACATCTGGCCACATGCCAGTACCTCTCTCTGAGACTCGCTGTGCTGCTAAATCCTCCCCACCGCACCCCTGCGAGACCCAGCCTACAGAGACTGCAAGCCAGCCGGGGGGTCAGCCAGTTTTCGACTGTCCATCCAAATGCCCTGGCCAAATTCTGAGCTAGTTGAGAAATGTGGTTTGTTTTGGAGACACACAGACAGGCGCGGGCTTCCCTCCCAGACCACGATCTCCAGAATCAGAGGTTGGGAGCCAGGTCCTGAGCCTGCCTCTAAGATGTCACGTTGAGTCTCAGTTTTCCATCATTGTAGACTGGAAGTGAGCGTCCTTATACCGCCAAATAGAATTGAGGTGCAGAGTGATGATAGAGGGCTCACATGATGCTCATAAGTGGCAACCACATTGCAAATTGTTGCCTCGTGGGGCGGCAACGCTGGAAGCGGCACCGGCCGAAGAAAGAAAAGACTCAGGAGTCCAAGCAGTGAGAGAAAGAGAAAGGGTCGCCGAGAGGGGCCACGCTCTGCAGAGGCAGCCCCCAGGCTCAGGGCTCTGGAGCAGTGCGGCCTTCCCGGCCAGTCTCACGCTTTTATTAGAAGGACTTAGATTCTGGGGAGGTGGGCAGTCGAGAGGACGGTGCGTGGTGGGGGAGTATTGGGGTGCATCATAGTCTTGCACGAGCTAGGGGACAGGGAATAGGGAACGTTGCCCTGGGGGCGCCGAAGCTGCTACCGCTCCAAGCATCCTGCCTCTAATCCCATTTACACTTAACTTCCTATTGCAGTGGCCAGGCTGGTTATGCTCCTCTGGCCATAATGTCTCCTGCTGTTTTCAGCAGATACCCTCAAACCGAGACTTCTGTCCCGGAAGAGTCTGACTCTACATTCTAGCTTCACTCAGAACTTGGCGCCAAACTATATCCCAGGAACAAAGGGTGGGGGCTGGGGATCCCACAGCAAATGATGAATTATTATCTATACGTTTACCTCTTGTAAATCTGACCATGCAATGAATTTAATGCCAGCAGAGAGACGAGCTTCGAGACAGACTCAGAGCCAAGGCCCAGACTGCCAGGCAGGTTTTCTGCCCACAGCTGCCTTTACCTGCCTTTATTTGCTTCTCCAACATTACCTTTCCAATATTTAAAAAGAGTTATTCATTTCCAAAATCCCTTTAGGTTTTAGCTTTGATTTTCTATCATCTGTAAAATGAGGATAATAAAATGAATCACACTGGATTATAGGGAATCAAATAAGGTCTCCTATAGGAACGTACTTTATAAACTGTAAAGGTTAGGGGACTTCATCATGAATAACAACAAACTGGACCATGATACAATCCTTTAAAGTTCAACCCCAGGCTTAGTTCAGCGGGAAATACACATCACACTTGCAATGGAAGAGCCTTATCCTGCCAGCGCTGCCCACATCGGCACACACGGGCATCTCTCTCCTAGTGCTGGCACTCTGCTCTTGCTTCTCTCATGTACACCAGTTGGCAGGGTGCTTGGGGATGCAGAGCTAAGTGCATCTTTCACATGAACTTGATAGGGGATCATCAATAAACACATTATCTTGCCAGCCCTGGTTTTGGCTTTGTAAAACAAGGCTCTTTCTAGCTTTGATTTTATCATAGTCCAGATTTGAGTTCTGTTGGGGGTAGAGATACACAAGGAAAACAGTCTCAGAGATTCTGCAACTCATTAAAAATACTGAATAATTCTAATCAGACTTCAGGATGCTGGTGACATCATCTGCTATTTATCGGATGCTTTTAATGTGCTTGACGGTATGCTGGGGGATTTATATGACATGATTCTCTTAATGTCTACTGCAACCCTCTGGGGTAGGTGTTATTTTTTCCCAATTAAAAGATAAATAATTTAACAAGTTTGACTCACTTGACACAAGTTTTAAATTGCAGAGCTGGGATCTAAACCAAATCCTCTAACTTGGCCAGCTCCTGATTTTTTCAAGTCAATACACTAACTATATATTCGTTTGGCAAATTAAATTATTTGAGACATTGCATTAGCCTACAATTATCGTAGCTTAAATGCCTGCAGGGGTCAGGCTGTTGATTTACGCAGGTAAAGGTGTGCAGATGCACCCGCCTGGAGGTAGTGCCAGAGGCAGCCCTGTCCTTCCCCAGAACTGGTCCAGCCTGGGAATTAGGACCTGCCCTCAGGTCTTTCAGTTACACAGAGAAGTCCAAGTCCAAGTCAGATCTTGGACTTCTCTGTGTCTCCAACTGAAAAGTGTTGGCAACAAATTACAAACTAAGTCAGCACTGTATGTCTCCCCACAAAACACAGCCCTCTGCTGATGCAACAAACTCTGACAGAGAATTTTGTTTCTCTGTCATCCCTCCTGTCACCACACAGGTGTCTCTCTCTTTCTCCTTATCCTAATACACCTGTCCTTTTAAAATGTAAAAAAATACAAAACCAAAAGTCTAATTCTCGTGTCCTGTTGTCTGTGTGGAGCCATGTGGGACCTGCGTGAGGCTCTCACGTGTCACGTGGGATATGGTTACAGAACAGCTTTGTTATGTGGTCTCTTACTGTTTCACATTTGTCCATGGTTTTCATTTCCTGCTGCCCCTGGGTGGAATTTTGGCAAATCACAAACCTCTCTAGCCCTGCCTTTAAAAGCAAAGCACATGGGCCTCCCTGGTGCCTCATAATCTCAGCACTATGAAGCTATCGGCAGCCACTTCAGCACGAGTTCTATCCCCGGCCAGGGAGCTTTCTACAGGGCACAGCAGACCTCTCCTGTCTCTCCGCTGGTCCCCACAGCAGTGGATTTCAGTGGATCTGCCTGTTCTGTTCCCCACTGTGTCTCTGGTGAGTCCTCTCACCACCCCACACCTCTGGCCTACACCCCAGCTTTTGTATGCATAAATAAATAGATCTTAAAAAAATAAATTAAAAACAAAGCACTCCTAGGCCAACCTGTAAAGCAGGACCTACTCTATGCAGGCTCAGGGCTCAGGGCTCAGTTTCAGTGGAGGCCTCCCCCGCAAGCCCACCCTCGTGCTCAGGTCCTCAGCTCTGCCTACCACTGGGTTGCACACTTACGTAGCCTCAAAAGCAGTAAATAATGACTAGAGACATACACGTCCAAGAAACACTTTCCAGCAACAACGCATTACGAAACTTTCCCCGACATAAGTCACTATCCTTAAAATACATTATCCCTCTTAACCAAAGGAATGGAAACTTAGAGGAAATATTTCCAGAAAAGGTAAGAAAAAGCACCTATCCCCAGAGCGACCTCCTGCCCTCCTAGATGGACCTGGACCGCCCCCGACACAAGCACAGCAGAGCAGGTTCTCTTCAAAGGTGTCAAAGTTCTCGTCATCTTAGCTCTTGGGTCCTTGCCAATTGAGAACAGTCAACCCTCAGTGAAAAAAAGAAACCATGGACCGTACAGACCTTCCCAGAGGAGAGGATGTCCTAAACAAAGAGGAACCACTTTGCTGAAGAGTTTTGCTCCATTAATGAGTACATGCAGGCGGAGTCACGTGACCTTGGACCACAGGAGGGCAAGTGAACGCTGGAGCAGCTGTGGGCTGGGTTTCACTGGATGGCACTAGCACTAGCGGGTCCAGAGTTTCCTGAACCCCACCTTCCTAAGCATCCTCAGAGCTCGTGGGGCCTCCCTTTGAAGAACGCCCGGGAGCGTTGGGACCATCTGCTCATAACGTCGCCATGTCTTCTAATTTGAACCTGACTGGACGTGTAGTAGGATTGGCCAACTTTGGATTTTTGGTTGGTTTGGTTTTTTTTTTTTTTTTTTTTTTTGATACCCTATGCTTTGTCTTCACCCAGGTGGATGCAGCAGGAAAAAGCTTGGCAGACCCAAGCCATGGTTGGCTCCCCTTTCTCACACATGAAGCAGGGTCCTCTGGAAATCTGCATTCCGGCACCCCGGCCCTTCAGCTCATTGCGTCATGGGCAGACCCAGAAAGGCCAGCACTGTGTGAGCTCAGATGAAGTGCCAGGCATTTGCTGTGCGGGGGGTTCACTAGCGGCCGGGACAGACGGACCCACAGAGCGCCGCGTGGTGTGGTGAAGGCGCTGCCGTGGGGCAAGAGAAGCAGGAACAGCGAGACGCGCCAGGAGAGAGAAGTGACTGCAGCTCTTGGCGGGCTTCAGGGGCTTCGCTTGGCCCCCAAGCCCCAGATGCAGTGGCCCCTGTGGAGCATCTTCAGACCTTTCGGATTCTCTTTCCTGAGTTGTTCACGTTCTGAACCAACACTGGAGAGACTTGGTCTAAAAAGTGGTCAGGTTCTAGAGGAAACTTTAAGTCAGTACTTAGTAATTTGATATTTTCTTGATAAATCTGCCATGTGTGATGGCTGCAATTTAATTTGGGGGGAAAAACTCTGAAGCACCACTATTTTTATTAATCTTGCCAATTTGCTAGGCAATGAAAAATAATGAATTTTCCAAATGTGAGCTATGTTTACTTTTATTAGCTAAGTTGGAAATTTTTAATACTTTTATAATAAACTTCTGTGCCATGCAATTTTAGTTGGTGTGTATGTGCACATATATGAATGAGGATTTCTTCTTTGTTCATACTATCATTGGGATGTAGCTCCCTTTAAAAATATCAACTCTATCTTTCCTATGTGTTAGAGGTATATTTTTCTTAATCTGTTGCTGGTTTTAAATATTTTATTATGTCCTTTTATGTACAACAATTTTATTGTTTTATTTTATCAATGCTGTGTACATTTTTCTTTATGATTTTTCCCCATGGTATTATTGCTGGAGCGGCATTTCCCATCCTGTGGTTAAAATTATTTATTTTCCTCATAGTGCTTTTAAAGTTTTATTGGCAATATTTTAAACTTGAAATTACATTAGTAGGTACTTGAATTAAGTACCAGAATTTTCCAAATAATTTACCAGTTTCTTTTGAATTATTTATTGGTAGTTCCATCCCATTCCTCAGATTTGACATGTCCCCCTTTATCATAGAGAACCTTTAAAAAATAATGAATGCACATACACACATGCGGAGGTATTTCTGAACCTCTCATTGTGTCCATTGTAATATGCATGGTTGAAAGCAAATCTCATCTCTTTGTAGACTCTTACGCTTTTGCTATTTGTGGACGCCTTTAAAGATGCCCATTGTGTGTTTATTGTTCCTTTTGAAAACACTGTGGCTTTGAAAGGTGACTTCAAAAACATGGACAGCTAAAAGGAGTACGCAGGCAGGGTTTATCTGCTTGCTGAGGCCGTGGCAGGGACGCTGGAGAAGGACTTGTCTAAGAAATACCTCCAAATGGGAAGGAACAGAATGGGGTGACTGACAGACGTGGGGAGAGAGGAAAAGGAAAACAGGGGCCACCTTCTGACTAGTTATAACATTAATAGAGTTAGAGAAGAGGGGCCCAGAATGAGCTGGGGTCCCACAGATCGAGCACCTCCCATCTCGATAGGACACCCAGAAGTGGGAGTCAGAAAAAGTCCATCTAGTCCTGATGCGACTGAGCTGTCATTTCTGGAAAGATCACCGTTATTAAAGTCATAATGGTCTTAATGAAAGTGTCATCCAAATTGATGCTTTGAAAGTAAAGCGTGAAGAGGACTCAGCTGGAGCCTTGGAATGACCCTAGAAAAAGGCTCGAGGAAACGGGAGAGCGTCCCAGGGACTTAAGGACTGAGGCAGCCCCGCACGACCCCCACTCATTTGCTCAGTCTTCCAGGGAGTTATTTGCACTGACACCAGACAGCACCCCCTGCCTCTCAGATGGCCCCACCGAGCCCTCGCTGCGCCATGGGAGGCCGCTAGACCACCGCTGCCATCAATCCAGCTGCAAGCGCCACTCACCCAGTTAGACAAACAACACACACAGAGCAGCGGCCGTAAGCATGACGTGATTTATCTGATTGAAGAAGAGTTCAAGCTAATTGTTCCCTACAATTCATCGCAAATGAACAAGCTGAGTGGTACATCTGGCAAAATTTCAGACACTTTCTGATTTTTCTGCTTCTGCCAACGTTTGTAGAGAATAAACATTTATCAGAACAATTGTGTTTCTGGCTCAAATATGCAGAAGTGCTACCAGATTTCTAACCCAGTTATTATGCAAAATATGCCCTTAAAGAATCATGTTTCCCTCTGTGAGGCCCACATGGAAGGCTGCAGAAAGCACCAACGTGGCCTCCCACAGGTCTGGGTTCAGAACAATAGTCATGTCCCTGTTTCATCCTGCTCGCTGGGGCATTTGAAGCTGAGAGATGCCTCCCACCACTCGCAAATCTTAGGTCTTAGAAATGGACCTGGGAGGCTACTGCAGCAGGTGAGGGGTGATGAGGGCATGAAAGAGGGCGAGAGGGATGGAGAAGCAGAGTGAGTGGAGGTGTAATCAGAAGCCAGAACCCATTAAGGCCGCGCAGGTGCACTTGAAGTGGAGGCCACCAGGAGGCAGTGTGGCACAGTAAGACAAGCTCAGGCCCGCCTTCCAGTGGGAGACTGAGGGGGAGAGGGGGCGGTAGGGGGGGGGAGAGGGGGATGGCTCCATCACCCCCTCCCTGTGACGCTCAGTGACTTGCTAACCTCCCTCAGCTTCCATCTCAGTCATCTGAAGTCCCTCCCGAAGAGGGTCCTACGGCCAGCTGAAAGTTCTATGCGAAGTGCGCACCAAATAGTAGTTCTGCACCTTCCTAGCCATTTCATTTCCTTGATTCCCATGGCAACCAGGGGTTTGCTCTCACCACAATGTCTCTTTGATCTGGAAACAGCAAACAAATCCTTGGAGTTTTGGTTCCTGAAGCCCCAAATGACGACCTCTCTGGAGACCACATTTACACAGGTGCCTCCACGCCTCTATTCCAAGGCCTAACTTCCTCCAGGTTTGCATATCCAGCAGTTGAATCATCAGCGCAGGAAATCAAATGGAGATTTCAGACCACATGTGGCCCAAACAGAACTCTTTGTTCTTTACTTGAAATCGACTTTCTCCCCAGCTCTTTTCTGTCCCAGGCCAAAAAGCTTGTAGTCACCCCAATTTCTCCCATTCCCACCTCCACCTGTGAACACTTCTGATCTGCTCTGCTCTTTGACCAGAATAATTCCCAAACCTACACTGGTCTGTATCCCCATTCCTCGTCTCCCATTTAGCCACTGAAATCGCCCCCTCTCTGGCCTGCCTGGTCGGGCCCAGCCAGTGGCCGGCGTGGTGTTTCAATAACCCGAGTCACACTAACACTTGCCAGCACAAAGCCCCGTGGCTCCTCCTAACATCAAGGGTTAATCCACTTTACTTAGCCTGGCTTGAAACTCTATGCAGCAGGGCGCTTCGTGTTTGGCCAGAATAGCCGGCACGTTCCCCCTCATTCAGCAGACGTCACCGACGCCTTCCTTTCTCTCTTCACGCTTTACTGTGGGGCAACCGATACAGGGTCACGAGTCACCTAACAGCAAGGATTCACCCGAGGGACACGGCACGAGGCGGCGGCGCCCTTGGGCCCCCATCGCCGAGGCCGCACCCGCAGGCCTAGATGCTCAGCCCACTTCGCGCCGGGGTGTGTAGAGAACACTGCCACGCTGCTGTTGCCGAAACAGCGTTCTCCAGCCCTGGCAGGTGCAGTGATGCATGCCCATCACATTCACACCCGAGCAGTCTGGACCAGGTGTGCCCACGAGCCACCCCACAGCCCAGGCGCTCAGCAGCCCAGCACCGCGCACATTCTTGTGTGTGGTGGTAAGAACACAACGAGGTCGGGCTCCACGTATTTTAAAACGCCTGGTACTGTGCTGCTCTCTGCAGGCCCCAGGTCATCCGGCCGCTCCTTGAACACGCTCGTTTCACACATGGTGACTTCACACGCACGGCAGACTAAGCCTGCATCTCCTCCCTCCCGGGCACCTGCGTTCTACCCCTTGCTCCAAACAGTCCGACTATTTTAGATCCTTCTGTAACTGGCTCCAAGCAACACTTGTCCTCTTGTCTTTCCTCTTTCGGACCATCTATGCTGGGTGTGACCTCCTCATTCCTTTCAGATCTTCTTACATTTCTCCCCGACATTTGCATATCCCATGTCCTTGTTATCACGCAGGCATGGCTGAAACGTCACCTCTCCTTCGAGCGCCTCTCAGCAGTCACCTTTTCCCTAGACAGCCAGCCACCCGACCCCACAAGCCTATCACTTGTCTTGTGATACTATTAATTTCTATCATGTGCAACACTTTGACTGGCTGAGTGATGACGGCCACACCACAGTGCAGGCTGAGGGCAGGTGCCCAGCACATCAAGTGCTCCACCAGCAGGGGGCGCGCCGACTCTTGTGTAATGAATCAATAAATCCCCGGGCCAAGCGGCCCTTACAGAGGACCAAGCGGCCCTCTCACCCTGACAAGGGCTTGGGACCCCACCGGTGGCCTTGCTCCTTCCTCTTCCCACCATGGGTAACATCTAGCACTCTCCAAGTTAGCACCCTCCTAGTCACCGTGTTTAGGAAGCAGAGCAGCACAGCTCACTTAATAGAACTTTAAGACCTAACTGCAAATGCAGGGAAAGGAAAGAGGACTGACCCAACCGCCCTGCTTGTGCTCCCACTGTCACAGTGATCCTCAGCCCCTCTTTCTAATCTACCCGCCCGTCCCCAAATCTTGCTGTTTTTTTTCACTAAGAATTTCCTTTTATCCTTTGCAGCCCAATATGCACACTGCACATACTTCTCAGAATGGAAGCAGCTGCCTCCTGAATTGTTTGTCTTTGTGTCATTATTGCATTGTTATTAAAAGTGCCCATTCATTTCCTAATCCTTAAATCAGTGATTTCTTTGGGAAACTCTAAACAAATGTAAATATTTGGAAACAGGTTCATGCTTTCTGGCGCTGCTTCCATCTATCTTCTTCGGGGCTGCAGTATCGCTTCCCGTGAGCCCTATGAACTGGGGGTGAAGCTGGGGTGATTAAGGGGACTTGTCTTAATATAACCGAGGTTCTGTTCTAGCCATATTCAGTCTAAGCCAGCTTGTGTGTGTGTGTGCGCGTGTGTGTGTGTGTGTGTGTGTGTGCGCACGCGTGCAGCGGGCTAGGGGGCTTCTGCTTTCACTTTTGATGGTGGTCATAGATATGCAGTTTTATGACAAAATTTGGTGAGATGCCAAAAAACTTAATTTTCTTTTACATCTGATTGTTTTGGGAAAATAGGTTGAAGTTCATGTACCCATACCTAAAATTGTATGGCAACTGCATGTGTCTGTTAAAACTGACTTAGAAGAGGGGAGGGAAGGAAAATATGGCAATAAGCATATGGTTTCAAAAACGCTATGAACGAGCTGGGAAGTATGGAATCTAATCCTGAGTGTTTAATGCTCTGCTTCCATCATCTGGATGTGAGAAGCACTCAGTTCACTTCCTACTGATTTTCCCTTCTATCTTCACCACAGCAAATTGGCAAGAGAAATAGAAAGAAATGGAAAAAAAATAATCTTCTTTATTACTAAAATGACAGTTAATAATTGAGAAGCAGTTGAGACTAACAATTTGGCACAGAGTGACGTGCGCTTTCTGGGTTCTGTTCAACGCTGCACTGTTTGTGCAAATCCGCAGGCTCTGCGCTGGGCTTTGGAGAGCTCAGTGGAAACCCGGGCCCAGCTCCCCCTCTGGACGGATTCAGGATTTCGTGGGGGCACAATTAGCAGGCACTGCCCACAGAATTTGGTGAGTGTTAAAATACGGAAGCTGCGGGCACTGGTGTTTCCTGCAGGTCTGGCTGATGGAAGTTCCCAGCGGAAGTGGCGCAAAGCTGAAAGCTTAAGGACAAGGGGGACTTCAGCGGAGGCTCTGCGCCGGACTCCACAGGGGAGGCCCGGGGAGGGGGGGCGCGGAGGGTGCGAGGAGGCCTGGACAGGAGGAGGCCTGAGGGGAGTGGCCACCGGCGCGGAGATGCTGCTGCCAGGGAGGAGATGATGAGACTTTGCAGGGCCCCGCCTGCCGGTTAGTAACCACACACACCTGAAACGTACCTAACGTGAGAGTGCAATAAAAACAAAACAGGATTTTTTAAATAATAATAAAAAAATCCTAGCAAGACACTAGAGAATGGAAGATGAAGGGTGGGTTGAATTCTCAAAAGCAAAACCATTTACCAAATACTCAAAGTTTTGTGAGGCAGCAGGCCTGCCAGCGCCCCCCGCTCTCCAGGCGACCCCCTTGGCAGCTCTAGCTCATCATAATCCTTCTAGTCCAGGGCCAGGGGCTAGGACACAGGAGGCGACGACAGGAACAGGACCCAGCCCCGTTCCTGGCGAGGCCGCCCAGGAGCCTTCCCTGCCGGCGGGGGGCATTCTGGTTAAAGCAGACTTGTGGGCAGAGGGCCTGGAACACATCTCACGGGTGTAGGGCGAGGCGCTCCATGTCTGGGCAGAGGGTGATAGGCACAGCCCTGACCCACAGTTCTAAGACGTCACGTCTTGCCGCACGTTACCCAAGACGAGGGTTCCATTCAGGAACCTGTCCCGGTGGCCAAGCTGCCGCGGGGACCCCAGGGGCTCACGCAGGCCAGGGGCTGAGAACAGAGCCCGGCGCGTTGCAGGCGACGCCTAAGTGCAGCCACAGCCGTCCCTACGAACCGGCTCTCCTCCTCTCCCTAATGCCAGGCCCGGCCCTCGTCTTCACGGGTGTGGGAGAGAGTCTGGGTGGGGTCTCAGCCCCTGCCTTCTCTGACCCCCGATACCACCTGTCTCCCGAGGACGTACTACCGACACATCAGCGCACACCTGTCCCTGAAAGCAGACACCTTTGTGCTACGCTCCACGTAGAAAAGCACATGCACCCATGATATGGCCTGCCTGAAGAAGATTCCAGAACGTGACCCACATGGCCTGGAAGGGTCATGAAACTGGGAGAGATTCCAGAACCTGTGGTCCAGAAGGAAGTGAGTTCTCAGGTGTGTGGACATCTACCTAGGGCTGTCTGGGAGGGGCGCAGTTGCTGAGGGAGCGTGTGGGGTGTCCCGTTGGGGGCTGAACATGGAGCCAGGGACAGACGACCACACCGTGAACAGCCAAGGCGGAGGATTATGTCCCTCCTCGCTCCCTCTAAACTCCCAGACCCTCAGTCTCAAAATAAAAGCAGGCAAGCTTTGAGGTGTCACTGAGTTAGCCGTCCACGAAAAAGACACGCAGGGGGCCAGGAGAACATTCTGCTGCCTGAAATTCTCCCTCCTGGCTTTGGGTTAAGGTCCTGAATGCTTTGTGCTTCTATTTTGGCGCAAATCAGAAAGATTTATGAAAAATAGAATATCTCACTTTCAGTCAACGGCGATACCCAGGTTTGATGACACCGACGGGCTGGCAGGTAAGCTGCCTTACACGGAACTGGGGTCCCCGCACTCGGGAGCCGGCCAACCTCAGCCTGAATCTTGGCTCTGCTCCTATTACCTGGTGAAGTTTGGGATAAATTAATCTTCCTGAGATTTAATTCCTCAGTCTGAAAACTGAGTGTAATACCAATCTCTTAATATTTGTAAAAAAAAAAACCCAAAAAACATGCAGTTAAAAACCTAAGTCTCTATCCCATTGTATTGGAGCCTGGGCCGGCAGCTGGCAGTAATGGGGACCAGGGAAAAACAAACCAGCCACGACCGAGAACAAAAGAGCAGAACCTGGACTCAGCAGCGAGGGGAGCAAGGGCGGTTTCAGGGAGAGACAAGGGCGCGAGCAGAGGTCAGATTGTTTACATTTGATTTTTACCAGTGAAAGAGAAAAGAAATTGAGGACCCACGTTATCGAGCAGAATGCAGGCCCTCAACACAGCCCGTGGGCCACCGAGCCCCATCTGTCCACGTTACAGCACTCAGTTTCCCAAATGTCCCCTTTTGCTCTCCATCCTTACCTTTCAGGCAGCCGTTCTGGGGTGCTCTGGGGTAGCCAGTCCAGGAGATCCCACCCCTACTTCTCCACGCTTCCTCCTCCTGTTCAGACGCCCTGTTCTGCAGGGGTACAGACCCAGCAGGCCACGCTGGCCGGCAGCCAGGGCAGGCCTCTGTCGATCCGGGCAGATGGGCCAAGGGGAGTCCTGGCGCCCTCGGTGGCTTTTTCAGGCTTTAATGATCTCTCTGTGCCAATCGTTGCGGGGCAAACCCGCAGCCTGGCAAGGCAGGGGGTGGGGAGCGGGAGGCTGCCCGGCCTCCCCGCCCCAGGAAGTCTTACTCTTGGGGCTCTCTCTGGCGTTGTCTCCTGGCCCTGCCTCTTCCGTCCACGTCCTCTCGCAGCTGGCCCATCACGGCCGTCTCTGAGCGACGCCGCCCTCAGGCCCCCGCCTCCAGGCCCAGGTGCGCCCACTCCCGCAGGCCCCATCAGGCCCGCATGTCCCGTGACGTCCAGGCGTTCAGATGCGCTCCCGCAGCGATCTGAGGCCAGTAAATATAGGAGGACCCCCCAGGTGAAAAGCCGATATGCTGAGAAGGGCAGAAAGGAAACATGGAAAGAACCAGACTTCTTGATTTTAACCCACTTAGGAAATGCTCCAACTCTGGATCTTTTTTGCAGAAAAAAGAAATAAAATCAATAAAGCCCCTTCTCGAGAAGCCACTTTGGTTATAGGATAACACCCGACAACCTCTGTTCGCGCCCTTGTCTCCCTGAAACCGCCCTTGCTCCCCTCGCTGCTGAGTCCAGGCTCTGCTATTTTGTTCTGGTCGTGGCTGGCTTGTTTTTCCCTGGTTCCCGTTACTGCCAGCTGCCAGCCCAGGCCGCATGTAATGAACTGGTTCCAGCTCATGCCCCACTTGGGCAGCGCCCACACTTCCATCGTGAGTGTTGGGGGGATGCCACCTCCGAAGCGAGGAGGGAAGGTCTCAGGATGAGGGGCCGTTCTCCTTCAGCTGCAAAGCAGTAAGGCCTGGCATTAAATCTGGCTGGTAGCACAAACCCACCCACCACCTCCAAAACGGAGTTCAGCCAGAGCCGGCTGGAGGCTGGGAAGGGCTGCGTGCCATTTTAATCTAACTAAGCTGGGCCGAGCATGCCCTCTCTTTCACTAAAGAGCAAATCAAAGTCCAAAGCAAATCAACCTGCCGTGCGTGAGAGGCTTTGCTCCCCAGGCGGCTCTGGCTTCCGGCCCCGGAGGGTGTGGAAGGCCCGCCTTGACGCAGTGATCCTGGAGAAGAACAGGCTTCAGGTGTCTAAAATATTATGCTTTTATTTTCCCACCAACTTACTAGACTTCTGAGATTCCTCAGTGACTCGGTTCCTCTTCTAAGCTCTAGAGTTACCTAGAATAAAAGAAACTGGAAACTGGAAATTCACCAGGCAGAAAATGCGATTAAAATGTTTGCCATGATGGGTGTGCAATAACAGAAGCAGAGAGAAAATAATGTTCCAGGTTGAAGTTGGAGATTTTAAAGTATAGATGAAATAAGGAAAAAATGCTGTTTCTTTTGTGCATTTGCTATCAACTGCGGGAGGGCAGCTTATTTACACAGGAGTCCCCCATGCAGTAGTGTATTACCTAATGGTCCCCCCGGCATCTACCCCCATAAACATAAGGAGCTTCATGAGACCCCCCTTATGTCTCCAAACTGAGTGGGAGAAATCAATCTAAGAGACACGTTTTTCCATCCAAAGCAAAACCTTCTCATGGCACTTAAATTTGGGATTAAAAGCCTCATCATCTCAATAGAACACACCCACATCAATGACCATTGAGCCAAGATCTCAGTGTTCTCTGGCTGGGTGCACAGCAGCCTCTGTCTCCTACTGCTTCCTTGAGGATGAGGTAATGGGAGAACGTTCCGCCTTCATATGGCCTTTGTGTTCTCTGTTCCTACTTCGGCAAGAAATTCAAGAAGTCATTTACATACTGCATGCAAAATATACTTCTGGGAAATGTGCAACTGCTGTTTTCTTTAAAACTCTGTTTTTCTCTGCCCTCTCGTATATTCTCCCCAATGCATCAGAAGTCTGAGCCAGAGTTATCAAAGTGACAGCCCAGGATGGAGTAGGAATATACTTTGTTTTAAACTTTCTATTTAATTTTTTTCTCTCTTGCCCCTGTGGATGATTTGTGATTCTCGTTACAGCCTCTTTTCTCTCCATTCTCTAAGGAGCTTATAGGTGTTTCAAAATATACTTGAGCCAAATTCTTAGGCTCTTTAAAACCCGTTGCCAGAATACCATGTGGCATTTTAGGGGGAATAGTGCCACAAAAAGGAAAATAATAACAATCAAATTTAAAACAAGATAGCAGGTTTCACATCTGGTAAAGTGGAGAATTAATGTTATTTTTCAACCTGCAGATTTCAAAATAAAGAATGTATATTAGAATAAAAGAATAGATATAATCGATTTGGGGTGTAATCAAAGTAATCTTCTGGGCAGGTGCCAAATGGAGCCCTGGAGTTTCAGACCAACTTCAGATTTCAGATTCCAGTGCCTGCGAATGGGATGTAAAAACTCTGACCACCTCCATGTGGAAGACTGGGCACATTTTTTCCTCTTCCATTATTCTCAGTGGTCATTAAAGAAAACTGCTGCAAGCACATCACCGCAGCGGTCAGTAAACAGCTGATGGACCTCTCCGGTAACAAAGCCTCCCATGGACACTTGCAAAACGCTGCTGCAGAGAGTATCTGTGTCAGGCAAATTGCATCCCAGGAACTTCCGTGGCAACAGCAAGCATTCGCCAAAGTGTTTAGTATTGATGTAGAGGAGCTCTTTTGGTCAAAGCACTTTGGATTAGGCCTCTGAAGTTGCTATATGGTTTATTTTGGTAAAACTAGTTCTCCATTATTTCTAGTTTCTGAACGGAGCAACCAGTTTCCATAAGTACATTTCTTTCCTTCCTTCCTTCCTTCCTTCCTTCCTTCCTTCCTTCCTTCCTTCCTTCCTTCCTTCCTTCCTTCCTCCCTCCCTCCCTCCCTCCCTCCCTCCCTCCCTCCCTTCCTATCGATCTGATCTATGTCACATTTAATAATCACTGACTTTGGGCCTCGGTGGTGGCGCAACGGGTTAAGCGCAGCACTGTGAAGCTGTCCAAAGCCACTGAAGCACAAGTTCGATACCCAGCCAGGGAGTTTCCCACATGGCACAGCAGACCTCTCCTGTCTCACCCGCTGCTCCCCTCAGCAGTGTACTTCAGTCAATCTGTCTGTTCGGCTCCCCACTCTGTCTCTGGGGAGTCATCTCACCACCCCACACCTCTGACCTACACCCCAGCTTGTATGCATAAATACACAAATCTTTAAAAAAAATTACTGACTTTGTACTCAGCACAGAGAAGGTAAATCAGAATGATGTTCCGTATATGCCTGTGTGTTCCAGAGTGGGAAGAGCTAAGTACTTATATACCAGTTTCAGTGTAATTAATTCAGTTCCCCTTACACAAGCAAAGGTGTATTACTATTTTTGCTATATAAATGAGGGATATAAAGTTAAAAAGGCTCGGTAAATGATCTTTCCAAGATCGAACACCTTTAAATAATAAAGCCAAGATGAATCGGGTTAATCCAGTTGCATGAAATATAAATGCAAATGTGTCTAATGCCGCTCCTCTGCTTGGTCAGGTAGAAGAGCTTGAGTATCTCTCACAACTTCTGCTTTTAGAAACCGAACACATACAATGTGTCAGATACTGGGCTGATCGTCAAGGGGAGTCCACCTCCAGCCCTGTCCCCCAGGAGCTCCCAGCAGCTGGGAGACTGAGCAGCCCTCTATCCAGTGAGGAAACCAGCTTGTGTGTGTGATGCATTCGCCCACGCCCACAGAAGTGTCCTCCCCGACTTGCCCTCAGCGGCCCTCCCCTGCCCTTCCCCACTTGCTCCTCCAGCAGCGACCATTCAGAAATGGGCCCCTGCGACCTGTTCTCTGGTCTCTGTGTTATTGTGCAAACTCCAGCAAGTTCCTTAACCACACTGACCCAGCCTCCCAGGGCCAGCTGCAAATCAGCTCACTAATATGTGTAGATTATTCTGGAAATGTGAGGACTAAGGGTTTTTAAGACCACACTGTGGTGTAACAAAAAGACATAAAATCAGAAAGCAGAGCAAACCACTCTTTGGAGCCCTTGCAGAATGTTGCAGCCAAAGATATTAAAAAAAAAAAAACAACCAAACAAACAAACAAAAAAACAATTATAATGAAGAGAATAAAGTCTAACCAGAACAAGAAATTACCTCATCACTCCCGAAGTGAGTGGGAAGACACTTTTTGGTGTTAATCCAAAGAATGAGAGAGAGACTTACTGGAGGGGCAGCTTCCTGGGGAGGATGGAACTCAGGGAGCTCAGCACTGAAGACTGATAAGTCCTAGTCCTCAGCTCTTCTGAGGCTGTGACAAGTCACCCAATGAAGATGGCAGGGAGGTGTCAGAAAAGGGCGAGTCGGGAATTTCTCACTCACGTCAATGTTGTGGGGTGAAGACTCTTCCCCCAGAGTCGCTAGTGTCACTTGGGGAACAGGACGCCCCTTCTGCCCAGTAACGAGGAGGCACTCCGGCTGCTATAGCGGGAGGCTGAGACAGGAACCTGCCTCCCTGCCCATCTGCCAGCTACGCGAAGGCACCTTGCAAAAGCAGTGTCTCTGGAGGCCAACGGACACAGACAGGCTGGGAAAGACCCAGCTCATAGCTCTCCTGGCACCAAATCACCCATGAACCATCACCATGTTCTCTTGTGCTCGTTCCCTCCCGTTTTGAACTAGGGGGACTACAGCAATGTAAGAAAAAAGAAATTACTTAATTAAAAAAAACGGGGAAAAAAAACAAGCAGCCTCTCAGAACATAACATGAAAGCACTCAGGTCCAACTGAAAATCACTCCTTCTACCAAGAACTAGAAAGACATTAAACCAAGTAGGGAAATGGCATAACCAGATGTCAGCACTGAGATGCTAGAATTACTTGATGGATTTCAAGTAAGTCATCAATGAAGCACTTAAAAACTAATGATATGGGGCCTCCCTGGTGGTGCAGTGGTTAAGCGCTGCACTGTGGAGCTGTCAGCAGCACGTGATACGAGTTCGACACCCAGCCGGGGAGATTCCCACATGGCGCGGCAGACCTCTCCTGCCTCGCCCGCTGCTCCCCTCAGCAGTGTGTTTCTGATCTGCCTGTTCTGCTCCCCGCTCTGTCTCTGGTGAACCCTATCGCCGCCCCACACCTCTGGCCTGTATCCCAGCTTGTATGTATATAAAAAAAAAACAACTAATGACATGCACAGAAAAGAAACACAAGACAGGATGCCTACGAAAGGAATAGAAGGTATAAAGAGAAGCCACATGGAACTTCCATAACTGTAAACTATAGTTGCTGAAATAAAATCTCAGGGGATGGATTCAAGTGAAGAACAGAGGAGACCAAAGAAAGAGTCGATGAACTAGAAGATGGAAACTTCTGAATTACAGACAGAATACAGACTGCTCAAAACTGAATAGAACTTCAGGCACCTGTGTGACTAGACTATCTCTGAGCCCTGGAAGAGAGGCGAAAAAGTCCAGGGATGAAAAAGTACTTGAAGAAATAATGCCTGAAAGTAGCCCATATTTACCAAAAGACACTAACCAATAAATTAAGATGAGAAAATGTCAATCAATATAATTCCAAGGAATTCCATGTTATAATTAGACTTATAAAATTTAAAGGTAACGAAAAATTTTAAAAGCCATCAGAAAGGGCCTCCCTGGTGGCACAAGGCGTTAAGTCTCAGCACTACGAAGCTATGGGCAGCCACTGTAGCACAAGTTCGATCCCCAGACAGGGAGCTTCACACAAGGTGCAGCAGACCTCTCCGCTGCTCCCCCCAGCAGTGTATTTCAGTTGATCTGCCTGTTCTGCTCCCCACTCTGTCTCTGGTGAATCCTCTCACCCCCACCCAACACACACACCTCTAGCCTACACCCCAGCTTGTATGCATAAATAAATCAATCTTTAAAAAATAAAGGAATATGTGCAGATGAGAAAAGGACTTTCTTTTGGCAGGAAGAGAAGGTTTGCTGGTCTGGGGTTGTATGAGGAGCCACGGAAGGGCCCCCCCCAACCCCGGGGTGGGGATGGTGCAGGCAGTGCCCAGCAGGTGGCAGTGTGGCTCGGCCA
This sequence comes from Scalopus aquaticus, assembly GCA_004024925.1. Lineage (NCBI taxonomy): Eukaryota > Metazoa > Chordata > Mammalia > Eulipotyphla > Talpidae > Scalopus > Scalopus aquaticus. The sequence goes on from PVIJ01006141.1 coordinate 49,113, forward strand.
GGGCCGCCCCTGCCCTCAGAGGTTGAACTGAACCCCCTGTGGACCTGCCAAGGCGATGGATTCCAGAGGGCAGGCTGCACCCCAGACCAGCTCCTGGGGGTTCTGAAGCACAGGACTGATGAGTTAAACAAAGGAGGATGACAGCCAGGATCCTGGGCAAGGATTGGGTCTTCAGGGACCTGGGATGGGAGATAATTTTGTGACTGTGATATTTTTTCCTTCACCTGGAGGTGAAACTTAGACTTGTATTTTAGGTTTGAAAGGTCTTTATTTACATTTTCTTCTGGGACTGTGAGCTGAGCGCACATCTTGTCTGAAATAACCTCTGAAAAACTTATCCTGGTTAAAAAAAAAAAAAAAAAAAGCTGTCTTCCATTTTGAAGTGTTCATCAGATTCCTGAAGCTGGAAGGATGGAAGGAGCCAAACTGTGGAGGCTGAGACTCACTCACTGGTGCCACCTAGAGGACGCAAACTTAACTGCGGGGGTGGCCTCTGTCTCAGCTCCTCAGGTGCGGTGGTTTGCGGTGGCTTGTGTTGACTAAGTGATGTCTAAACCTTACCTTAGTCTCCTCTGAAAAGCGAAGCATTGATCCAGATGCTTTCTTTCACATTAGTCACTGGTAGGTCACAGAAAGGGAGTCACTTAGCAGTGCTGTTTTGGGGTCTTCAACCTACAGTGGGTGCTTAGAGTGTGTGTGTCTGAGTATGTCATCCATCGTGGCTGACAGCGCTGTGTCCAGGACAGAGAACACGCGCCACCATCTGCGTCTCCACACTGCGCAGATTTGCTAAACTCACTCTACTACTAGCAGCCCAATGTCTTCCCCTCTCCTGTTTGTGGGCACCCCTTAACCAACCTTCTAGTGACACCCCAAGTCTCTTCTTTAGGAAGATCTCTGCTGCTATGCCATTGATCGCTGAGGTTTTGTGTTCATGTTCTGATTCTTCGAGCTCCCGAAGACGCCCTCCAGTGATTTACAAAGCTGTATCCCCGGAGCAATGTTTGCAGCAATAAAGAACTGCCTTGTAGGCGTGTTCATTCTCTGCATATCATTTACTGCCTTCCAGGGTGGCGTTTCTCCTGGAACATCACACTAAATCAGGTGTCAGGTCCCGTTGCTCCGCCCCCAACCGTCTCTCACCACTGGCTCTGCTTACAGGGTTTCCACATGGCGTGGCGGGGGGGCAGCTGCACTTCCCACGCTGGGAAACTACGGGAGACTCAGCCTCACAGCATGTCACCAGCCCACTCCCCGCAGGGCGTCCCAAGTGATTATGCACGTTCCTAAGCACAGCATATGATACTGAACAACTTCTCACTCAAAAAATGCCAGTGACTCCAAGTCGCCTTTAGGATGCATGTCCAATACCTGGCAATAGATTTAAATTCTATTATTTTAAATTTTTTATTTATTTATGCATATAAGAGCTGGGGTGTAGGCCAGAGATGGGGGAGGTGGGGTAGAGGTGAGAGGACTCACCAGAGGCAGAGTGGGGCGCAGAACAGGCCGATCCACTGAAGTACACTGCTGAGGGGGCAGCAGGGAGGCAGGAGAGGTCTGCTGTGTCCTGTGGGAAGCTCCCTGGCCGGGGATCGAACTCGTGCCACAGTGGCTGCAGATACCTTCATAGTGCTGAGACTTACTGCCTCTGCCACCAGGGAGGCCCTTAAATTCTATTATTAATAATAATAATAGCAGTGGAAGCAAAAAGCTAACTATGTGCCAATGTCCTTACACCAAAAATTTAGGAGACATTCCCATTTCCCTAAAGAGGAAACTCAGACAAAAATTTCTAGTAATTCTCCATGGCCATCCAGCCAGTGTGTGAGGAGTAACGGTTTCAGCCCAGGCAGTGTGATCACCACGGCTGTGTTCTCCACCCACCCTCTCCAACCATCTCTATAAACTGAGCTCTGCTCCCTGCAGCCCAGGGCCCTCCATCAAGCCACACCGCACGTCCGCCCACATGTAATGTCCGCAGGAGGAATCCCCCGACTAAGGCTAAGCTAGATGGGCCTGATTAGCGCTGTCCTGGGACGCTGGGGGACTCTCCATTGCAGCTTACAACCCCCTGTATTTTAAATTCGATCTGATTATGGGGTGTTGCTATTTTTCTATATTGTTGGACTGAATTTTCTGCTATTTTGCAGAGGATGTCTCGTGTATGTTTATGAGAGATCTACTTCCATGGTTTCCTCTCAGTTCCTTTATCTGGTCTTGGCATTAGATTGACTCTGGGATCATCCAGTAAATTCAGAAATAATCCCTCAGCTTCTCCTACCTAGAAGAGTTTGTGAAGAATTGATACAATTTTCCTTAAATGTTGCCTAAAATTCACAGGTGAAATCATCTGACTGGTGCTTTCTATTTTTGAAGATTTTTTCCATTATTGATTCATTTCATAGATATAGGACTATTAACATTATATATTTCTTTTTGTGTGAGTTTTAAGTAGTTTGTGTTTTTCAAAGAATCAGTCAATCCCATGTGGGTTATCAAATTTGTAGATGTATAGTTGCTTCTCAGAGTTTGTATGCTCAAATACTTTAAATTTTTACCAGTTTGTTTCCTACTCCTCAATATGGCCTTTCTTGTTGGATGGTTCGTGAGAATTTGAAAGAAGGTAGAGTCTGCTACTGGGTGAAGGGATCTAGCAAATTGACTCACCAGGTCAATTTGGCTGATGATGTTTTCAGCCTTCTCTTTTCTTACTGGTTTCTACCAACATGTGTATCAATTGCACAGTCAAAACTGCCCACATGGAATTTTGGATTTTTCCATTGTCTCCCTCATTCTGTGAGTCACGTTTAAGAAAACTCTGTTTTTAGGTTCCTCTGAATTTAGGATTACTTTGCATTTTTGTTTATCCTTCATCATCATGTTGCTATTTTTACGAATGTTCCTCCCTATCCTGGTAATACTTGTGTCAAGAGTCTTTCACACATGGGCGTGGCTACTCCAGCTTGCTTTGAGCTTCATCCTTTCACTTTTAACCTGTGTTTTATTTAAATAAAAGTAAAGTGTTCTGTGCATCATAAAAGTTAAAGAAAACATGAAACATTGGAAAGTAAGAAGGTAGGGTACAAATTGGGAACATACTGTGGTATTATATACGTGTGTATGTGTGTACTATGTTGTAATAGAGATGACAGATGATAGACAGACAGACAGATAGGACAGCGTAGTGCATTGATTCTGTTATGATATATTCTGGGAGAGCAAGGCAACCTCTGCATACAATGTACTTCAACTGTCCTTTTATTATTTCTCCACCAGACTTTCTAATCTGGACTTAATGATGATGATAAGGAGGATGATAAAGTAATGGTGAAAATAAAATAGTAGCAATGATGCTGATAACAGCTAAATTTTCTGAAGTTTACTGTATTTTAGAAATAAGTTCCCTACCTACATAGGTCATTTAATCTCCATAAGAATCCTCTGGGTTATATCCTCCTCTTCATCCTATTTTACAGCTTTTGATAGAGAAAATTCCGAAGATGATCTCCCCAACTCCCCCAAGATCCTATGTTCTGGTTTTCCAACAAACCATAAACTAGATCCTGCTGTGAAGAAACTTTACACATGTAATTAGGATGGCTCATCAGCTGATGACATGAAGGTGGGAATTTCTAGCTGGGCCTCACCTCATCCCAGGAGCCCCTAAATGCAGGGGGTCATCTCTGGCTGCTGGAGAAGAGGAAAGTGTAAAGCGAAGTCAGAGAGATGGGAAGCATGAAAAGGCCCGGAAGTGCAGGTCAGGTGGGAGATGGAGAGGGGCACATGGGAAGGAAGTACACGATCCTTAAGAGGAAAGAGCAGGGCCTCCCTGGGGGCTCAGGGGTCAGTCTCAGCACTATGAAGCTATCCGCAGCCACTGCAGCACGAGTTCGATCCCTGGCCAGGGAGCTTTCCACAGGGCACAGCAGACCTCGCCCGCTGCTTCCCTCAGCAGTGGATTTCGGTAGATCCACCTGTTCTGCTCCCCAATCTGTCTCTGGGGGATCCCCACCCCCATACCTCTGGCCTACGCCCCAGTTTTTGTACACATAAATAAATGCTCTTGGATAACTGACAACCGGTGAGCTTGGGAAACAGGGACCTCATTCCCACAGCCACAGGGAGCTGGATTCTGCCAACATCCTAAATGAACTTGGGTGGGTTTTTCTCTGATCCGCAAAGAGAAAACCATGTTTTTTTTGCTTTGCAGGCAGAGTCCAGCTGCTCCAACCCCAGCTTCTCACCTACAGAACTGAAACTTAAAAATGGATGTTGTTTGAAGTAGCTTCACATATAATGACTTGCTACCCAGCAATGGAAAGTCAAAATAAATGAAATACAGAGAGACTGCATACCTTGCTCAGTTCAAAAACCCTTCTATTCTATCATTGTACTAACACAAAAAATACTCTCTGTCATACATTTAAACTCTCCACTCATCTCTATATCGAATTCCCTCTTTTTGTCCTCATGACCAACCATTTGTAGTTCTTGCATCCTCTCCAGCATCAAGCACCACACAAACACAGAGCTGAAGTTCAAGGAAGAAAATGTCTCATTAAACTGCCTCGGATTCTCCCATCTGATGCATTTCATGCCCCCTGCAGATCTTAGCTGAAAAAGATTTTAATGAAGCTTGCATAAATCAGAGTGGCATTACATGGTCTAATAGTTAACTAATTCCTAATTGTGCAGTACTTTGAAATTTAATGACCATTATAGCAAATTCCAGCAGGATTTCAATGAATCAGAAAGGACCATGATGGAGGAATGAATTAGAAAAGTGCACGTGACTGGTGCCAAAAGTGGCATTTTTGTTGCCTTCCTTGGGGAGATTTTGCAGTAAAATTAAAATTGGGTCTATTGTGCAAGTGTTGTTGATAATATTTTCTTTTCCTATTGTTTGCTGACTTGAATTGTCATCTGCTGATGAATGGGACAATGGGTTTAAATCAATCACGTCTTTCTTGTACCCAAAGACAATAGGGCTGTAAAACAAAGGGTGGGAAGGCATCACAGCCTGACTTGGTCTCCTGGTAAAAGGCTTTTAAAGCTTCAAAGAAGGAGACACAGGGAGCATGTGAACCCACAGTGGCAATCAATACCAAATAGAGTCAAATCATTTTACTTCATAGAGCATATTGCTTGAAAGTTCATTAAAAAAATTTCAAAATCTTAATCAGATACAGTGGGGCAGATAACTGTTTTTCACACATTGTCTACTTTCTTTTTCAATATTTTTAAAGAGCAAGCAGAACAGATATTCCTTCCTCCTCACCCAATTTCCAAATTGGAAAATATATACTCAAAATGTTTCAGAAGCATTCTCAAATGCTAAATACTTACTTGTAACTCATGAGGAGACAGCAGCAGTAAGCCAGGTGAAAAAGGACATTTCATTGTCTATTTGGTGATTTCTCTTGTAGATATGGTGGAAAGTTAGCACTGAAGAATGCAACTCGCTCCCCAAAAGAGGTCACCTTTACATGTTAAGTAACTGAATGAACAAACCCCAAAGAAATATACAATAGATCAGTGAGAGTATCTGAAATATCAAAGACTCAGAATATACAAGGCAAATAGGCCATTAAAATAGGTGTATGCACAGCTACTATTGACGATGAAAATGGGCACCTCTATAATTTAGAGTTTGACAAATGAAACCAACTCATACGGTTTCTCTGGGTATACAAAGTTTACTTCAAAACAGGCAAGATGGCCCTCAAGTTGGGAGTAAAGCCATTTCCATCCTAATGAGGTTTTCTCTAAAAACAAAGCTAGATCACCTCAATCACGACCAATGGGGTCAACATAAATTCAAAGGACAAAACTATCCCACTATCTTTTCTGTTGCTGCAACAGAAAACCCCAAAACAAGTTCACCCCTTGATGGTGCCTCTCCAGCTAGAGGATCCGTAACCCAAGGTGAGGTGTAAAAACACCTTTGAGTTCTGTTCTGAATTCACTCTCATCTCTCACCCAGGCAGAAGCTGCCATGAGCCTGTCCTCCTAGGAGATTTGCTTTAAGAAGATTCTTACCAGCCAGAGCACAAATGTCCAGGTGATTGAGCAAAGCTAGTCACGTCTTCGTAAGTTAAGAAGCCGGCGTGTGGTGTGCGTTGGTCTCGGGTGAACTGAGTCACAGAAAGTCTGATTCTCCTTTGCAGAAGGAGCTCAGGGCCTGCAGCTCTGAGGCGGGAGCTATTCTGCCCTGGTCTTCCCAGCCAGTCACACAAACGCCACGCCACAGGCCCCTCTTTTTTACAAGGATGCCAGGGAAACCTTTGTCCAGCGTGATCAGTTACTGTCTCAAAACCACCTCGCCCCGCAACAGTTGGGGCGGAGTAGACATGCTGTCCCGTTGACCTTGACCTCGACCATGGCTTGTTTGCTAGTTCCGCTTTTCCCTTGCTCAGCAGAGTCGAGACTGATCTCCCCAGGGTCTGGTGCGCTGGTCTACAGGCGCCAGGTAAGACTTGGTTTTGCTCCACGAGCCTCTACTGAAGTCCGTCTGCAGAGGCAGGGGCCACCTGGGCGCTGCGTGTCTCCTGGAGGAGACGCGGCACAAGAAAGAGGAGAAAGCACCCGTGGCTGAAGTCTCCCTCCCTCCACATTCCATGGAAGCCCTCTGACCCCTCTGGAACCTTCTGGACCCCCTGGACTCCTGCTGCTAACGATAAAGAAGCACCAGGCTGGCGGGCGAGGGAGGGGTCTGCCCCACAAGCCTTGCGGCCTCCGCAGCTCTCTGCTCTGCCAACACGCTTCTGCTTCCTGTACCTTCCCCAAGAACAGGAGAGAAACTGGGGTACTGCACCTCCCGGGGCGAAGGACAAAGGCGCCCTCTGAGAAGACAAATGCGGGACCCTCTCCCTTCTCCCACACCCCGCTGCCTGCTCCCTGGGTGTGGGCAGAAAACGGACTAAGGCGCGTGTATGGGGAAGGGCCTGCTGGTCACCTCCCCGAGCCCCACAAGGGGCCCAGCCGTGATTTCACTACCCTCCACCCAGCTGCCTGCCCCCCTCCCTCTGAGCCCCCCTCGCCCTCACACCACAGGCCCTCACAGAGCAGTGTTTGTTCCTGATGTGCGGGCGGCTGACCTGTTGCCTCCTGCTCTGATCAATTCTTCTGCGTCCCAATTAATAACTGCGTCAAACAAACGGAAAGCAAACGCACAAACTTTTCTTAATTCCTCTTAACGTCTCCTGTGACCCGATTTACAGTGTGAAAAACTGAAGTGGGGGGAATTTGTCCAGAATTTCCTATTCTAACATGACCAGTGGTTTTGTTTGTTGTTTATTTATTACGATAAAATGATGGCAAGTAAAACCTCAGTTTTGACACGCAAAGCTTCTCGGTGGCCTGTCTGTGTAGCAAATACCATCCGCTTCTCCTCCTAGCAGCTGAGAACTCCAGGTCTTGGCCAAGTTGGTAGAAAACCACAGAGCAGCCTGCTTAGGAGTAAATTAAGATGAATGAGTTTCATATTTGCAAAACATTACCCTCATTATTGGACCTCCTATTATCTCAGTGAGAACAAGCCCCAAGTAAGGTAACATCTGCCAAACAGTAAATCCCAATTCTGGCTGCTTTCCTTGATTTCTTCCTTTATTTTTATCCACAGTGCTCTGACTAAGAACTCCTCTGTTTATCAAGCAGGTCTCTGGATTTAGACCCAATTATGGCCAACAGGGAAAGGACGTGCCTGCGAAGAGGAAAAGCCGCTACGCTCCACTCCCATCGAGAATGCAAAATACAGGCCAGAGAAAAGAATCTATGACGTTAGTCAGAGAACAGTATGAAGACTCTGCCTCCCCGAGGCTGGAGGGAGCCGCGGGTCAAAGCTGCCCCTGAGCTTCCCCAGGCAAGGTCCGGCTCCCCCCCACCCCCATTCTGGCTTATGAATGTGGACAGCACCGTGAAGAGGTCACGTTCGGAAGTGTGGGTTCCTCTGAGTTGCTACGAGCTGGCCGCTCAGGGACACCCGCGACCCATCAGCTATCTGCGATCACAGCAGAGCATTCCCTGACACCGACAGAGAACAGCCGGGGTCACGAGCCCGCCCGGGTCGCCTCGGCCGCTGTTGACCTGATGACGTGACTCCATAAAGGTCTCGCAATAACTCTGCCTGTGATGACATCATACTTTGCTGGTGCAAATGTCCCTTGACGTATAGTCACGATGTCCCCTCCCCTGTGCCTTATAGGACTTTGTCCCCCATTCCTATCCCACCCTCAGGACCTTATATCTCAAACCATTGCCACGTGATCAGCTTTTACTGGCCCGTGAGCTTTCAAAAAATGGCACAAGAGCTTCTGCTCAGGTAGCAGAGTCTCGCCTTGCAAACCCGCTCCACAACTGTGTCCCTCATCGCGTTCCCACTACAAAGACAACAAAGTTCCTGTCGCAATAGGAAGGAGGTGTAACGGGCCACAAAGTTCACAAATGGTCATCATTCGGGATGGTACAACTCACGTGACAGCGACTCTGCTAGCGCAGAACTGGGGCATCAGCCCCGGCTGTGGCGGAGGCTGGGAGACTGGGGACTTCGCAAGGATTCCCGGTCACAGGTGCTTGCTCTTGCTTTCCATCCGTAGGCCCAGGGAGCTCAAGGCGAAGTGGGGATGCGGCGTGGAAGTTGTAACACGAGCTTCGAGGAGGAATCACAGCTCCACCCAGCCCGATCCAGAGCAGTTTTAAGCGGGGTACGCTGTAGATCGCCGTTTCTGCAAGGCGAAAGAGGGTTTTAATGAACAAATAGAAATAGAAATGAATAAACAGGTAAAAACATTGTCAAGTAGATGCTGATCAATGTGAAATAACAGAAAGATCCGTGTGTGTGTGTGTGTGTGTGTGTGTGTGTGTGTGTGTGTGTGTATTTTTCCCCCTGGGTGATAGACGAGTCTTTTGTTCTAAGGAGGCACAGTGGACTCCTGAGCACCTTCAGGATGGTCAGCGGTGAGACCTGTCATGGTTACGACTCAGAACTTTCAGATCGGGCCTCCCTAATGGCGCAGCGGTGAAGCGCTGCACTGTGGAGCTGTCGGCAGCGGCGACGCAAGTTCGACACCCGGCTGGGGAGATTCCCACAGGGTGAAGCAAAACTCTCCTGTCTCGACCGCTGCTCCCCTCGGCAGTGTGTTTCCATCCATCTTCCTGTTCTGCTCCCCACTCTGTCTCTGGTGAACCCTCTTGCTGCCCCACGCCTCTGGCCTGTACCCCAGCTTGTATGCATAAATAAACAAAATCTTTAAAAAGAAAGAAAGAACTTTCAGACCCCTGCCCCCATCCTCTGGGGAGGGGAAGAGAAGCCAGAGCTGGAATTAATGATCCCTCAAATCTCTGTGATGAAATAAAAATCTCTACAGCACAAGGTTTGAGGACCCTGAAGGTGATGAACAAATCCATGGTCTGGAAGGGTGGTGTACCCCAACTCCACAGGACAAAAACTCCCACCCTGGGGACCCTTGTGGACTTCACCCCTTCTACTTGTTCATTTGTATCTCTATCTCAATCCGTATCTCGATCGCACCATTTATTACAGTAAAACCTGGTGCACACAGTCATTGTTTCCCTGAGTTCTGTTAGCTGTTTTAGCAAATAAGCAAACCCAAGGACAGCATTGTAGGAACCCCGATTTATAGCCAGGCAATCAGAAGCAAAGCGGGCATATTGTGGGCCTGAGGCTTTAACCTATGGAACCTGGACTAAGCGCCATTGGTGCCAGAATGGGACTGGCATGTAGGCACCAGGTTGATGCTGCAGAGACTGCTTGGGGTGGGGCTAGACTCCCCACTTGGTGTCAGACGCGTTCTCAGCGTGGCAGGGATGTGAGTGCAAAGCGGCCCAGGCACTTGTCTTGGCAGGATTTTGTAATGCGACCATCCAGAAGGTGTGCCTCCCTCAGGAAGCCTCAGAGCCTGCAGATGCAGTGTGTGGGCTCAAATGAGGTTCTCCCCCACGACCATCACCCACTGCCTTGCCATGGGTGTTGCACGAAATACTCAGGAAACCAGCAAGCTTGTGCCCCTCAGCTTTCTGTTGCAGGTGTTCCCTTTGGGTATAAACAGGAGTAAGTTTGTAGTGTAGTGTAGAAAGTTTGTAGGGCAATGTCTCTGTACCTTTGTACAAAAAGATGTTCAGTATTTTTTGCTATTCGTTTATTTACTGATAGCAATAGTGGTAAATGCATATAAATATAAATATGTACATACTGTATTTCTCTGGTTCTTTTGCAAATATCTAACTTTCCAAAGTATCCAGTATTCAAATTTCTTCTGCCTCCTCTATCCCGCAAACATACGAATCATTCTTGTTTTCTGTCAATTAATCTCTAAACCCCCAGTCTATAAGCCCATCTCCTTATTGCTAACTTTCAAACCTGCCGATAAAATATTCTTTGAAAAGTCTGTCCCTATAATTATTTGCAGGATAATCTTTTGTTTAAATATTAGCACATTGTTGGCAATCTGGTTTGCATGCCAATGAATTGTTCATTGACAGTTATCCGTGGCTGGGTTCTTAGTGCAAATTTTAAAGTAAATAATGCTGGCTTATGAGCTGACAAACCTGCTGCTGAAGTACTTCCACTTCCTCTCCGCCAGCTGTCCTCTCCAAGATGCAAGACGTAATGGATCCCAGGAAGGGGGTTTTCTAGCACCCCTACTCCACTAGGGCCTTTTATTTCGAGGCGTGAGAGCAGCTGGTGGTGAACTTAAACATCCTATCACAAAGCTCTTGATTAGAATGTTTGTTATATTCCTTTTAACCTGCAGAAGTTCAAAGCATATTTCTAACTTAATTTAAAAACTGAACACCAAAAGGAATGACAGCTACTGCGTTTCTTCCGAAATTTCTGGGAGAAAAGTACTTATGAACTTGGAGTTCCATGCACTTGGGGTTCCAGTGAGCAAGCAACAAAAGAAAATCTCTCCCTCCGGGCCAATCACACATGCAGGCAGCTGCTCTCAGCAGAAGCCTTGTGCACACTTAGCAGGTGTGGGTCACTGCGTGGTGAGTGTGAATCTCAGTCTGTGTGTCGCCGACTTAAAGCCTAGTGGATGCTTAATCATTGGAACCTTTTCACCAGCTGGATCTCCTGTTGAGATTTGGGATAAGACAGGTCCTAGCAGCTCGTGACCCCAGAGCTGAGGGCAGTGACGTCACGCCAACATTCAGTGTGGAGGGGAGAGATGGTGGGGCATTAGCTCCCCGGGATCCCCGGCCAGCAGAGGAACCCAGCGGACTAAATGCCTCAGCCATTCCGAGAGTTCAGGGAGCCAGCACGCCTTCGCCGCTAATGGGAAGCGGGTACTTTCTTCTTTTATTTTGAGCACACCGGTATTTTGATTGCCGTAATCCCTCCAAAGGATGGCATTTACAGAAGCCGCCCTGTAGTGAAAACATGTCGCCAGAATTATTCTTTTCGTTCGCTTGCTCAAGGACACAGTATCTCGACCTGCCCCAAGAGACCGTGGTGTTCGCTCTCTCTTCTCCCTCACTGGACACCGCCACAGACCTGTGACGTGGCTTCCCCTTTCAGTAGCCTGTGCCTGGGCTAGTGAACTCACAAGCGCACCTCAGGCTTCTCCACCACCCTTTAGGTGCACATGTTCGCACAAGCTGGAACCTTGCTCCCTTCTCTTACCAAACCTGCCCTAGGTCATGAGCCTCTGACAGTACCCAGTTAACTCGCTCCTGCTGAGGGCAGCCCTCGTTAAGGAGAAGGGCGTGCTCTGGAGTATTTAAAAATGGTTTGTTTCTCTCTCCCAGGAAGCACCAGGGATTTTTCTCTGACATTTACTGTGGGAACCATCTGAAGCTCCCGGAGTTAACCCCACAATAGGTGGTGTCCCTCAACACCCAGGGCCCGGCGGGCCCGTGAGTGTTTAGACTTGTTTTCTCTGGGCCCCCCAGCAGTTCACCATTTAGACATGTCTTTCCCAGCCCGGCACTGGTTCCGGCTCCCCTCAGCCTTCCTGCGCCCTCCACTCGCTAAAGAACCCAAGACGTGTCTGATTCTTCAGTCTGTCTAGCCGTTTGCACGCAGCAGGCTGGCACCGTGGCTTCCGGGCATCTTGCTTGTAGAACAAAACACCCAATAGGTGGACAATGCGTTTTGAGTAGAGAACTGCTTCCCTGGCAGTAAGAATTGCACGCAGACTTTAAACCAGTAGCTGCCCACCCTTCCGTGCAGCGAGAGCCAGCGCCTGGTAGAGCTATTTAACGGCAGAGGTGCCAGGTGACACAGGTTTGGGAGATTTCTGGCAAAGGTGGGCTTTCAGCTGGGTTTTGGAACCCTTTGGACTTTAGGAGAGGCAGTGTCTAGGGAGGCATTGCTGAGTGGAGACCCTGACGGGGTACGCGCCCCAAGACGGAGACCACAGAACGTGCTTTGAAAGGCTGAGAGCTGGGGTGGGGACCACAAGTCAGGAGAAAGGGACACAGGTCATTAAATCTTCATAAGAATCCCCTGGGTTATATTCCTCTACTAACCCTATTTTATAACTTCTGAGGTGCTGGAGAATCCCCCTTCACTGGAGCTATCGCCCACGCTCCGCATTCCTGTAATCTGTGGGACACATAGTCTGAGGGATAAGCCCGGTGTGAGGATTCCGTAGACACACATGGAAGACCTGCCCCCAGTAGGAACGCCTGCCCCCAGCCCGCCTGGAAGCCGGACCCAGGACACATGGGAATCTAAATGGTCTGTCTTTCTCTAACGACACCCCACTTTGCTGCTCCCTGGAGCGCCAGTGTCAGCCTTCGGTAAACGGTACAAGAATCTATTTTACTGGTGATTTACCTACAGGGATTCGCCTCTGCTTTCTTATTTAACTTCCACATTGAATTTAAATGTTTTATATTTATTTTTCACCAGTAATCATAAGCCTGAGGCCAATGAATGAATCTTGAGTAAAAGAATAAATGAGCTGGACTCATTCCAGAATCTAATTCATCTCCTGTGAGCAAGCTGGAGCCAAGGGAATTAACTCTTGCACGCCAACAGGAGGTTCCAGATTGCACAGGTCTGCTTCCCATTAAAATTAATTTAAGGGCAAGAGTAATTATCAATACATTTTTATTGTTGCTATTCCCGCTCCACACGGAGAAATGCCTCCGAAACGCGACTGTGATAGACTGTCGTCAGCTGGTGGATCTTAATAGGTCCTGACTGACTTTCCTGACTTCAAATTGATGTTTCTCTCCCCTTTCTTTAACGGACTCAATATTCAGAGCAGTTTTAAGCTCACTGAAACAGACTCTCATATAGCCACATACACCGTCTCCCCCATTATCAGCATCTCCCACCAGACGGTACATGTGTCACAGCAAGTCACCTACGTGGGCGTGTTATAATCATCCCGAGCCCAGAGTTCATACTGGGGTTCCTGGGGTCGTCCATTGTGTGGGCTTGAACAAAGGATGACCAGGATAATGTATTCACACTATAACCATAAAGAGTATTTCGCGCACCTTGAGGTCCTCTGTGTCCTACCCACGCCTCCCTTACTCCCCTCTCCTCCCCCCAGCTGCAGGATCTGTGCTTCTTAGATTGGGCTCTCCCCCCACCCCCCGCGATATATACTTGAACATCCTACATGTCTTTTCATGGCTTGATGACTCATTTATTTTTAGCACCGAATAATATCCCATTAAATAGGTGTTTCTTAAATAATCATTTCAGACAGCTATCTAGACAGGGCATTAAATAAATAACGGCTCATGCATGGATAAATTACCTGTACTTCTAAGTTGTATTTTACATTGTTCTGATGACCCCAGAGCGGGACTTCAGCGCATAAGGCTGCTGCAGAAGTGCATTTCCCCATCATAAAGTTTCGTTTTAACATCAGACCTGTGTAAGCAAACACAATGAGTGCATGCACATTAGCAGTATAAATATATTTAAGAATAGCCGTTCACATAAACTGAGAAACACAAGAGGTGCATAGGATTGTAGCAAAGTCACAAAGGTCGTCTGATAATAATGGTGCTTCAGGAAAATGCTTTTTCTTTTTTTTTTTTTGAAATTTGTATCCTTTACATTATTGTGTATTCCCCGTAGGTTTCCTGCTACCAATTCACCCGTGAACCATCACCATAGTCCCTTGTGCTGTTGTCTCCCATTTTGGTTTCTCTCCTTCCCCCTCCCCTCTAGAATGTCTCTTACGTATGGCTGCCTGCTAGTTTTTGTTTGTTTAGTGTGCTATTTTCTCCTCCTGATCTCTCATTTGGCTCCCCTATATTCCCTCTATAAGTGAAACCATTTGATATTTTTCTTTTTCTTTCTGGCTTATTTGGCTGAGCACGACCCCTTCTAGCTCCATCCATGTTGCTGCGAATGGCATGATTTTATCATTTTTGATTGCTAAAGAATATTCCATTGTGTGCTTGTACCCAAATCTGATTTCCACTGTGCCACCATCCTCCTCAAGCCTGTCTCTGAAGCCCCATCACAAAGCGGCCCCTAAGGACTCTTCCTCTGCTCCTCATCAAACCCATCAGCAAGTCCCACCTCAAACATGGCTTCAATCTGTCTGAGACACTCAAATTTCACGACAGCCCAATCTGAGCCCCCACTCTCTCTGTAGGGGAACATCAGCAAGACTCCCCTCAACCCACCCACGGACTTCTGCTCTTCTCACACCCCGTGCCCACGCAAGCAGTCGGAGCGGGCTTGCCAGACTCCAAACTGGGTTGGCTCGCCTAAATGACAAGGCAGTGGTGACTTCTGAGCTTGTGACAATTATCAGCGTGAGTAAACCTAGAGTCAGGGTCAGGGAATGACATTATTTTCCAGGGTTTAGGATCTTCAAATACTCAGGATCCTGCATTTCTCTCTGGTGCCCACTTCCAGCCACACTAGTTTCCTTTGGGTCCCAACTTCATTCCATTTGGCGACTCCACACCTGCCTCACTGCGCTCCCTCCCACAAACCCAGCCGCACACCCACCCGCTGCCAGCGTGCATTTAGGTTCTCGCTGAGTGTTTGGATACGAGTTTCAGAGGCCACCGAGCCGCACCACAGCAAGACAACACATCCTATTTGAATTATTCACTTGGTTTCACGGTGAAATGCCTTGTTTTATTGCATGCTGATTTTCAGTTTTCCCCACTAAAGTATAAACTTTATGAGAACAAGAAATGTGTCTACACAGGGTATCGCTTTAGCCCCTTTCCCTCGAGCAGAACAGGTGTTCACATAAACGTGACACTTTCTTCATATGTAATACAGAATATTTTTATGTTAGCTATGCATTTTTTGCCTTCACATTTTAAAATAATTTCAGACTTAAAAAATTATAGAACTTCCATAAGTTCATAAACCCTTTGCCCAAGCTCCTAAAATGTTAGCATTTTACATGAGCAAGTGATTAACGATCAAACCCAGAAAGTGATCATCAATGCAGTCAATAAATTTACATCCAAGGCTACTATTCAAATGTTTGAGCTCAGGCCTCCCTGGTGGCGCAGGGGTTAAGTCTCAGCACTATGAAGTTACCAGCACCACTGCAACACGAGTTCGATCCCTGGCCAGGGAGCGTCCCACATGGCACGGCAGACCTCTCCTGTCTCACCCGCTGCTCCCCCCAGCAGTGTATTTCAGTAGATCTGCCTGTTCTGCTCCCCACTCTGTCTCTGGTGAGTCTTCTCACCCTTCCCCTCACCCCCCCCACACCTCTGGCCTACATCCCAGCTCTTGTATGCATAAATAAATCAAGCTTTAAAAAAAATCAAGTGTTCGAGCTGATGTCCCCTGTGTCCTGTCGGGGTCCAGGGTCCCGACTCCTGTGGTCAGTATCAGACTCGGAATCTCCTTCAATCCGGGACAGGCTTTCACGACTTGAACTTGAAAATCCCCACGCAGTTATTTGTAAACAACATCTCAGAGGGCAAGGCTGGACAGCAGCCACAGATGTGTGGCTGGGGTGTGACAAGGCGTAGATCTCCCAGCACAGTGCAGGGTTTTCCAAACGCATTCCCTGGTGTGGAAATGAGCCCCTATATCCTCTTTAAGCCAATATGACTGTTTTAACTACAGAACAAAACAAGTGTTTGAGAACCAATTGGTTTTCTCCAAATAACCGAATTTTCCCCCTAAGAAGATGGGCTAAGAGGAAATGACCCCAGAAGAAGCCTAGCCCTGTTTGGCCTCTAGCAGGATACCAGCCAACCACAGAACTCCTGAGTAATAAAAGTCAAAAAGCAGTATATTCGGATAGCTAAAAAGAAAGTGATACGCTGGAAATGGTAAAAAAAACCAAGGAAAGACTTATCATCACATTTTATCTAAATAGAATTCTATTTTTCAGGAGCGTAACATAAGGCAGCGAATAGCACTGATAGCAAAGAAGAGGAACAAAGAGGACTCAGTCTATTCACACTACCTCTCCTAGCTGGTAGCTTTTCACCCCTAAGGTTAGCAGGTGTATTTGGCCCCAGCTGGCTAAAAGAGTTTCTTCTCTTTCTGAGCCAAGGTTCTGGAAGCTCACTCTCTCCCCAAGGCCCATCTTCCAAAGGACGCTTTCGGGGCAATCACAGGACCAAATCAGTTCTGAGCCATTCTCTATCAGGGGCGGGGGACTGTCCCTTCATTATGCTTGTCATCGCTGCAAATGAGAGCCACACATGAGTGGACCTGACTGCATCTGCTCCATAATAAGCAGCACTTAACCTCACCTCCCTTCTCTGTGACCTTCTGTTAAGTGATTTAGCAGGGAAAACACAGGAGACTTATTTTAGTCTTTGGACTGAAGGATTCATGCAGCCCTGGGGAATGGGAGGCCAGAGGAATTCGTCTGCCAGCCTCCAGTCCTTTTCCAGCAGGGATCAGACGAAAACTAAGTCTGCTGGGTAGAGGCGTAAAATCAATCACTCCCAAAGGTTGCAAAGCGAAATTTCGTAATGGCGTCCACCATTATTCACAGAATTTACAAAAGTCGGTTTCTGTATACATCAGTTAGGGTATAGGTGTCTTTCTTGGGGGGAAGAGGCAGATCTATTTTAAGAAACAGGTGCCATTGCTTAAATGAATAAAGAGGAGACAGTCCGGTGGAGTGTGAGGCGTCGTGTATTCAGTAAATACTCCGCACTCCCTGCCGAGTGCTGGACACAAATGACCCCAGGGCAAAGCTGGCGAAGGCCTCAACATACCCTCCTGGATGGGTCCAGCCCCAGGAGCCCTGCAGGGAATGGGGGGCGGGCAGCGACCCTCACTTCACTAAGTGCAAGGCAGGAAGGAGCCTGGTGCTTGTTTTGTTTTCTTTAAGTGCTTCACACGGATGCTTCTGGAACCCCTTGGCTGTAACCAGCACACATCCATCCCTTTGAAGTCAAACCACAGCCACTTACTGCCTTCCAATCAGTTTCTCGTTTTCATGCCCAGCTGCCCCGCCCACACCTCTGCTCTCCCGGCTCCTCTGCCCATGGCCTTTCATGCGGGCACCAGCCACTCGCTGTCTGGGGGCTTTCTCCGCCTGCAGGGGCTGGATTGGCCGCTTGTGGGTGGAGATGCCAGAGGGCTAGCAGTGCTGGACAGTTTACACCCCTCAGCAGCCCCAGTGGCTGGCAGCGGGCCCTGGTAGAGGCCCCAGCTCTTCACTTCTCTGCTGGGACAGGACTGAGGAGCATCGTGGCGACTTCCAGTAGTTCCTAGCATGACTGAACCCACCCCCTAGGGGTTCCCTGCTCACCGTGCACACCCCTGTCTTGTCTGCTTCCCCACCTGGGTCCTCCCTCCCCCTGGTTTATGCAGACACAGCCTTCCAAATTCTGGACTCAGTGCCTTCTTTGGGAGAGCCCTAACTAAGCCTCATGGGGCACGTGGCCAGTAGCACCCCAACACTGGACGTGGACACAGGAGCAGACAAGGAAGCAAGCTGCCCAGACCTCACGGTCACAGAAGGGGGGCCGAACCAGAGCCCGGTCTCCCTGGGATCACCTGGAGTCCTCATCTCCTAACACATGGTAATGGGCGTTAAGCTCTACACCGTCGAGGGCAGGTGCAGTGAGAACATCCGGTGCTCAGCGACCACAGGGCAAGACTGCTGTTGATGTGGGGAGGTATTTTAAGTTTGCTCGTTCGTGACCTGGTGCTGGTCTCAGCGAGCACCCCTGAGGCGGCCCCTACTGGCCGCTGATCATCGACCGCCCGAGAAGATTCAAATGCGAGGCTCAGCGAAGTCGGCCCTGGTCATGTTCCGGGCCGCCTCTGTGGTGGACGAAAGTCTCAACAGTCTCAGCGTCTCGTGGCCCAGAGACAGGAAGCGCTTATCTCCACTCAACAGCTACGCTCTGAGCGGCCGCTCGTGCACGAACACACCCTCAGGTCTCAGAAACTCTGAGACGGAAGCAGCCGCAGACCAGTCCCCAGGCCAAGAGGACCTCGGGGTTTCAGAGACCTCAGGCCACCAGGAGCCCTAAGGGTCCCTCCCTGGCTCCACGTCTGAGATGTCTTCTCTGGACAGAATCCGGCCATCTCTAGACCTCTGCTGACCATCAGCCTTTGTCTCTCGTCCTCGACCTGCAGGTGGCAGGTGCCCAGTGTCAGTGAGAGGAGCCGTCACTGGGGCCCAGGCCCCGCCGCATGACCAGGTGAAGCCCTGGGAGTAGCACGCGGCCTCGTGCTAGTTGCTTCGCCACCGTGTTTCCACCTGACCAGTCCACGCACAGACGTCAGCACACATGGGCGGGCTCACGAAGCTCCCGTGGCCCAGAAAATCCGGGAGAGGGAGCCACGAGTGTTTCCTGAGAGACCCCCTGACATGCTGAATGAGCCTTTCACTTCCCTTAAGCTGGCGGATCAACCACAGTCCCTTCGCCCTCACCCTCACTCTTCCTCTGCTCCTGATCCGAGGCTGGTTTTAGTAAACAACATTCAAGCACATGGAGCCACTTCCGCTGCTCACCCGCTTTGGGGGCCGCGTCCCGCCGGTGTTTTCCCTTTAGTGTGAGACACTGAGGCGCAAAGGAAATGGCTAAGTAGTCACCCCAGATGCCCAGATGCAGGCTTTCTGGACTCAGCCCGAGCCCCAACTGTTACTCTGAATTTCCAAAGCAAACAAATGCTAGAGTCAGGGATCTTTGTCCAACTGCAAAGTTTTTTTTTTTTTTTTGCTTTTTGTTTCTCAAACTGCAAAGTTAAAAGGGCGGACTCCTTTGTGATTTTCCAGCTCTCCGGGGTGGCGCTCAGGGGTTGGACTCTCTGGGTTCTCCCGGACGTCACATGGCTTTGGCCTGGGACGCTCTTCTGCTGATAGTTTACAGCTCCTGGGTGGGATTTTCATGGGTAGGAGGGAGTTACGAAGTGCCATAAAAGTCACCATTTTATCTTTTCTGATATTTATTTATGTAGGGAGACTGGCCCCTGAAAGGTGTTAATCTTAGTCCCTTGTCATTTCCAATCAATTTACGATGCTGGGGGAGAGCTACGGACTGTTAAATCAATGGCGATTATGACTGAGCGCCCGCGCTGAGGCTCAATTGTCTGGAATGCTGGGCCAGTCTCAATTTATCACCTTGGAGAGAGAGAAATTCTCTTTCGATGCTGTCGCCCTTAATTATAATCTTTTAGGGGTGTTAGAGATAATGGCAGCCACGTCTTTCAGACAAAACTGGTGTGTACAAAACAACTGCAGCTTCAGACACCCCGGACAAGTGAGAGCTGGACAGTCTGTTCTGCAATGTCCAAACTCCCCCTGTGCCTTAGAGGGAGCACCCCAAGTCGGGCACGTGTCACAGCTCCCCACGGTGGCGTCCACACAGCGACCGGCAGGCGGGGTGCCACGACCACAAGCGGCTCCTCTTCCCTCTTGGGACCCCCGGCGTGTCTATGGAGCATGGGCATTGGTGCCTTGTCTTTTGCTTCTTTTAACTCGTCTTGTTACCCACCTCTTCAAGTCGGGCTCGAGGGCCTGACGTCTAGTTAAGATCAAAATGACCAAAGGAGCAGTATTCAGAGCAGAGAAAGTTTTAGTGCAAGTCAGACAAGCAAGGAGACAGGAGGGAATGAAAACTATCAAACCCGCCCCCCAGACTGAGAAAGGCAATCAGATTATAAGGTTTTGGGGGCCAGGGTTGAGGACAAAGCAGGTTGGGGCAGAGAAACGTAGACTGGGCTGAAGCCATTTGCTCATCGCAGAGCAGCTCATACACGAGGGAGGAAGAGGTTTTTCTTCAGGTCAAAGTAGTTTTGATTTCAGCAGATGCACCCCCACACACTCCCCCCCAACCCCAGGGAGCCTCCTCCTCTTCTGTGATCTCAGTCTCCAGCCAGCTGGGAGCTCAGCTCACGGCCGTCTGCCGTGACTTTCTGAGGATGCCAGGTAAACTCTGTCTCTAAGTACAAGGATGCCAGGTAAACTCTGTCTCTAAGTACAAGCCTCAAAGAGAAACACTTCGGTCAGATTTTCCTCCTTGGCGCTCTTAGGGGCCCAAGCAAATGAACCCGTGAGCATCTGTTTAGCTCATGCAGGGATTCAGGGCGAATCTGGCTGGAAGACGCCTTAGGGGAAAGCCTGACTATCTCCAGGAGACGGTCTGTTGTGCTTCACCCGCCCAGCAAGCCCCCGCTCGCCCCCCGAGCACACACACTGCAAGTCTCACGTGGCCAAGGCTCAGTGCGGCCTGCAGCTCACACCAAGCCGGCCAGCCGCCCTCGCCGCCGGGGCCTGCCTCGCACTCTCGGGCCTCCGCTCTCCCCCTCAGCCGCCCGTCCTCATCTCCCGCCGAGGATTCTCGCAGCCGTGATCCTGTGAGGCGCTCGCTGTTCTGCCCTGGTTCTCCCTCTGCAAAGAGGCAACGGTAAGACGTAGCAGCCCACACTGCAGAGGGCATCCAGGAAGTGGCTCAGCGCCCACCTCTGATACTAGGTCCAGGGGCCTGGTTCCTACTGGTCATTTCTAACAGCACCTCACACCCAGGGGAGCCCATTCTTGGAGTGTAATTGCCTGGTTTGGTGTTTGCTGGGCCCTTTAGGCCCATGTTGACTACACAGCACTACATTCCAAGGCAAAACACAGGGTACTGAATACTCCTCTTGGGTTACTCAGAGCCCTCCCCTCTAAGGACTTAGAAAAGCGGGGGGTTCTAGAACCACTGGAACCTGAGGAGAGGTGTTTATCATCAGACTGGAATGCTGTCACCTGCATGAACTCACTCGTTTTGAAAATCTTTGATTTTACAGACACTAAACATCTCAGGGTAGATTATTCTGTGATTTTTTTAGTACAATGTTTCTTATTGGAGAAAGGTATTAGCTGTTAACTAATAATGTCTCTCAGTGGATCAGAGATCCGAGTCACATTTTCAGTCCAAAAACGAAAGATGCCTCTTGAGTAGATGAGAGAATTTAAATAGAACCCTTTCTTCACGTGCTGACTCATTGATTCTCATAGAAAGTGCCTCTTTTGATTAGGCAAGTCATTTTTAGAACACCTGGGCAGTGTCACCTGACAACTTTCAGGACCCATCTTAGGGGACTAGCAGGGGCTGTGTTCTGAATCTTTCTTTGGGGCTTGCAGTGACAGAGTCTAAAGTAATAACATATTCTGGCATGTGGTTTTCATTTTGGCCCTTCTGCCATTAATTTCATCTGTTTGATGATTTCCTCCATTCAAATAGCCATTGTTCCGTTCATCTTTGACAAGCTGTATTCAAATATTACGTGTAGTAAAAAAACCAAAATTTTTAACTTAGAAAGTACATGTATACGTCATAATCACTATTCAGCTCCAGATTCCACATTTTGCTATTATGACGGCCTGTCTTAAAGCACCATGGGCCAAGTCCTTTGGCCTAAAAACAAACTTTTAAATTAGATGACAGTTTTGATTCCTGAGAGTATAGAGCACACTGAGCTCTGTTACTATAACACCATAACATGGCAGGTATGTGTTGTGATGGGAGTTTATTCATTCAACAAATATGTCTCAGTCCACACCAGGTATCTTGAAGAAGCTGGATGGTTTCACTTACAGGCGGAATACTGGGCAACCAAATAAAGGATCAGGGAAAAAATAATTATAATAAATAAAACCCCCAAATCAACAGGCAGCTGTAAATCAGAGCCATTCTTCGGGGGGGGGGGGACAGGAATCAAAGCAGGTGAGGGAAGAGCACAAGGGACTACGTTGATGGTTCATGGGGAATTGGCGGTGGGAATTTTACGGGGACTATACTTGAGAGGAGAAAGAACGCACTGTACAAAATAAACAATGATGCAAAATATATAGAGAGAAAATAAATTTGAAAAAAGGAAGCTGGCATGCCAGCTTTAGATCTAGGGATCTAAAGACAAGCGGGGATGGTCAAGCTATCTGCTCTCTGAGAGCCAAAGGGGAGGGGAGTGGCCCTAAGTGGCAGTCACACTGAGGTTTATGCTACAGACCCCTGAGCCCTTCCGGAGGTGAGTCAGAAGGCTGAAGCCTCCCTGGGCTATGGCCACAGTGGAGTCAGGTGAGAATTCCTTCTCGGAGCGGGGACTGAGCTGAGTCTTCCAGAGGTGGCACCACGTCGTCACCTACAACGGCGCGTTATCATCGACGAGAAAACAAGAAAGCGGTTCTCTCTGTGGACGTGCGTCCATTTGCAGGGGGCTCTGGGGGGGCAGGGGCTGACCCTGGCGCAGTACTAGGGTTCTGCTCGCCCGAGAGGAGAGGCATCCTGGCTGAGTCTGTTCTATCAAAGCATCACAGACTGGGTAACTTAAACAACAGAATTAATTTTTTCACGATTCGGGTGGCTGGAAGTCCAAGATCAAGATGTCAGAGAATTCAGTCTTTGATGAGCAGTAGAGGACTCTGGAGTCGGGGGGTGTCCTGAGAGCCTTCCCTCTGTGTGTGCAGGTGCGAGTGGGGAGAGGGGAGATCTGTGTCTCCTTCTCTGCTGACAAAGAAGCCAATCCTTTTGGACAAAAGCCTCACCCTCCTGACCCCCTTTATCCTGGACTCCGATCTTGTCCCTTATCTCCCAGCAAAGACTACGGGCTTAGAATTCAATCTATGAAATTAGGGGGCCGCAATTTTGTTCCTAACAGATGCTTAGGTTTAGAAAATGGAATAACACTCAAGGGCTGAATAACCAGAATAATCAGCTACTCTCAAGTTTTGCAAAGAAGCAGAGAGAATTTGAGGAAACTGCTGGTCCCTGGCAAGAAGGACAGGGGTTGGTAGTCAGAACCTGGGGGAGCAGTCCCCACAGACCCCCAAGCAGGGTGCAGAGCCCGAGGACTCTTGCAGTTCATGAAAATTCCTAACCAGAGCAGAAGCCAGACAAATCCGCTTGCTCACATCTCCCGCAGGGCAACAGATGATGCCCAGGGCACAGCACACGAGAAATAAACGCTGGGAGGGAAAAAAGTGAGTCCCGACATATTAATTACCTTCCTTAACTTAATGCTATAAATGTCCCCCGCTGTGACTGTGTTGCTAATGGCCTCCAAGACTTCTGTCCTCTGAGGAAAGCGATCTGAACCCGGCCTAGATTCCTGAGAACAAAGGCTCTGTCTTGGGCATAGCTCACTGTCCTTGAGTGTACTCAATTTTTACTTTCAGGCAACAAGAGTAACAAACAGCTTCTTTTTATAAACATATTTTTGCAAAATCTCGACTAGTGGAATACTCGCTGCAGGGAGTGAGGAGGTGGGTGGGAGTAGGGGAGCGGTGGGGACAGAGCAAAGGCCGGTCGGCGGTCTCCTCGGCTGTGATGCTTCTAGATTTGCTTAATCTCTGTGTCTGTGCAACGGGAATAACAGCATCCAGCTTACAAGACCTGGCTGGCAGCTCCACGACCGGCACACAGCAAGCCGTGCCAATGCGCTAGCCATGCTGTAAGCAGGAGCCCTAGATGTCCTTCCAGAGGACACTGGCTTGAACCATCCCAGCTGGGCCTCAGGGCGGCGCTGTCCACTGGGGCGGGGCGGGTGGGCGTCCACACACATTCCCGTGCCCCGTGCTTTCTTCCTGGAGTTGGGATTTGGTGATTTTCCTAATATCACTACGTGTATCATGGGCCTAGAGGAGCCTTCTCCTTGTGAGGGTGTGGACTAGTCCCCCCCTGAAAGCAGAATCAGATGGGAGAGCATGTTGCCCTAGAACAGCAGCTCCGAGAAGTGGAAACTTTCTCCTTCCTTTTACGTGTGGTCAGACCTGGCATAAGATGGACCGTGTCTCCGGGTGGCAAGCACACGCGCGCTCTCGGCACAGCTGGCAGTGTTCACTGAACAGGGCCAGAACTTCGGGGAGCCCAAGCCTGGGAGAGGCCACACTGGGTCTGCAATTAGGGCATCTAGGAAGTTGGGGCAGAGCAAGGACAGGAGCTGCATTTTCTGCACGAAACTGGGATTCGCGTTCCCCGTGAGGATGGGCACATGCGTCATTTACTCCCACTCACGGACAGGCAGCCGAAACTAAAGTCCCAGGCTCGGGAGCAGGCCTTCGGGCCGTGGGGCACGGGCTGTAGCGCAGCCGCGCGGAGAGCGCCTGCCAGCAGTGACATATTGTCTGACGGTGAAAGGCATTTAGTTCCAATGTACCGCTGACCGGCTGTAATTAAAGCCCAGCACAGTTTACAAGAGGAATCATTTCTGCGGTTCACCACTGAGATGCAAGGACAAGATTTATTGAGATTGTTTGGGAGACCTAAGCCCTAAAGACGTGCTGGTACTATATTTCCTGACAGAAAACCCACAGAGGCATTGATGGTGCTTTTTAGTATTAGTATCTATAGGATAGAGATAAACAGATGACAGATAGACCTTCATAGATTTAAATTCATTGATTGACTTTGTTATGCATATAAATCACTCTGAATCTCACTGAAACATCTGGAGTAACTTGTAAGGAGAATGAGGTAGCAGGCTGCTCTAAGACCAAGGGTTTCTCTAGTCAACTCCAAGTGTCCTCACAAGTTCCACATGTCCCCTCAGGGGCATCAGAGAGGGGGGCTGTGACTAACCTTAAACACTCGTGGTGAAACCAAGAGAGAAAGAAGGCTGGGAAGTGATTTCAGGAACCGAGGACAACAGCACAAACACCATAACAAAACACGCTTCTGTTTTCTTATTTGGGGAATCCCAAGGGTTTGGGGAGCGTTGTGCCACGAACAGGACAAAGACCAAATATGCACTATTATGACTCACACGACTGAAGGAGGCAGCTAGGAAGTGGGTGCAGGCACCCCATCAGGAACAGGGCACCCCATGCCCAAGTCCATTCATCAGCCTGACTGAGAAACAACCTGACCAGGAGGGCGCCCTCCCCGCAATTCCATTAAAGATGGAGAGTTCAGAACACCACACGACAGCACCAGAGCGACGGGCCAGAGCTGGTTTTGCAGGAGTAGGCTGGGTAACCTGGTGGGCCTCGGTAGCCTAGGAGACCCCCTCGGGCCCAGCCAGTCAACGTGGAGACACCCGACGACCAGACCCCCCACTCCTTGCCCACTGAACCCACATAAGCACCTGCTTCTCACACTCAGTGGCCACCGCCCTCAGGACCCCTCTCCGCTGGGAGAGCTTTCATATTCTTCCTCCCTATCTATCAATAAATCTCATTTTTCTGTAACTTTGGTCTCAACGCTGAATTCTTTCCTCGCTGGAGAACCAAGAAAGAGCCTGCCTGGGGTCCTCTGACTCCAGGCCTGCTCCCAAGAACCCCGATTCACTATCACAATTGTCTTCAAGTTCAACGCTAAAAAAGCAGGGTCCTACTTCTCTCTAGAGGCTTAGCGGGGCAGTGTATACAGTGTTCCTTCCACGCAGGAGCGGGAGGTCAAGGCGGAGCACTGTCCATGCGGATCGGGGTCCCGGGGCCCCCAGGCGCTACTGTTCGAGGGGTGACGCATGACCTGTGCTAGACTATGTCATTTTAGGTCAATCCTTTGTTAAAAACGAGGCGTTTCTGGCCTCTCCCAGGAGTGGAATCTTAAAGCCCCCAATCAGGAATTGCCTATGGGTGCCAGGCAGGGAATGTGGGGAGACTCCTGCCATCCCCAAAGGACCTTGGGGCCGGCGCCTGCCCTTGGCCTCGTCTCACTGCCTGACCCCTCGGTCCCTGAGCTTCACACACCAAAGCCCACGGTGGCCGAGTGGCTTACCTGGATGGACGGAGTCCAGCGCTTGGTCGACGGTGACTGGAGTTTTCCCTTTCACCGAGAGTGTGGAAAGAAGGTGGCACAGGCAGCGTTAACGGCTCCTGAGGATAAGCCGGCCCATCTGCAGGGTGGACGGTAATCACAGACAATGAGGGCAGCTGGGCTGAGTCCGATGTTTTGCCCCATTTGCTCAAACTTGTCACAGAGAATGGGATCCAGCATGTGCGGTCATTAGACCCTCTTACTGAGAAAAGGGGGAAAAAGAGGGGAAGGGAGAGGGGCTGGGGGCTGTCCTGCTGGCTGCTCCCCAGCTTTGGGGAGATGATTGCTGGGGTGTCCCTGCTAATGAGCAGAGAGCTACCGTTTCATTGTTGCCTGAAGAGAAACGGGCTTTTCTACACAAACATCTTGGAAAGCTTTAAAGCAAACAAAATAGAAGATGGCGGCCCTCCTGTGAGGCTGAGGAGGCCCGAGGCCCGGGAATCAGCGTCGCCGTGCGGACTCCGGACCGCCCACCCGCCCCGCAGACTTAGGGCAGCGGCCACATGCAGCTCTGCAGACCCTGCCCTGGTGCTGGCCCTCGAGGGCTCGGACGTCGACGTCCAGGGTCAGCGCGAACGAGGCCCTGGGGAGCAGCCAGCGCGGGAGGCCAGAGGGAGGGGACGCGGGGGGCGCATGGCCCCGAGGGGCGGACCCCGCTGCGCATCGCCTCGGGCTCTCCAGGGGGCGGGAAGCCCAGTCGGGCCTCAGGGGGCTCCTGGAGCTCCCTGACGCGGACGCCTGCGCGGGGGTGGGCGAGGCCTGCGCGGCCCTGGGTGGGGGTCACAGCCACCCCCGCCCGGGACTGGGCGCGCCCGCGGTGGACGCAGCCCCTGGGCGGCCACGGAGGTCTGCCCGGCGCCGGTGGCGTCCCGGCCCCAGCGAAGCCTGCGGCCCTCACCCCGGGCGCGCGGGCTCCGGCGGGCGGAGGGGGGTGGCCCAGGGCACCGCGACTTGGCTTTTCAAACTGTCCTGCCAACACATTATGTGCTCTTCATGCTAAAGACACAACAGGCTGTGTCGTGTGAAGTCGGACACCAGACTGTGTGTGTGTGGGGGGGGGGGGGGGGGGGTGATGTATGTGGTTTGTGTATAGTGCTTGAGAGTGTGTGTGTGTGTGTGGTGTGTGGGGGTGATGTGCCTGTGGTGTGTGTGCTATATGTAGTGTGTGTGATATGGTGTGTGTGGTGTGGGTGTGGGTGTGGTGTATGTGGGTGTGATGTGTAATGGTGTGTGTTTGGTGTGTGTATGGTGTGTGGTATGTGTATAGTGTGTGGGGTGTCAGTGTGGTATGTGTGTGGTGTGGGGGTGTAATTGTGCATGGTGTGTGTGGGGTAATTGTGTGTGGTATGTGTAGAGTAATTGTGCATGGTGTGTGGTGTATCTGCTGTGATATGTGTGGTGTGTGCTGTGTGTAGTGTGGTGTGTGTGGGTGACTGTGTGTGGTGTGTGGGAGTGATTGTGTGTGGTGTGGGGTTTGTGTGGGGTGTGTGTGTGCACGAGTGAGCAGGGGCTGGCCTGAGCATGACACCATCTAATGCTTCCCGCGTGTGAGCGCTCAGAGTTTGATGCATTAATTTTCCGTCTTGATTGGAAGCTAAAGTGGGCTATTTAAATAAATAGCAGGGAACAAAGCCTACATTTGTCTTTTAAGCACCCATTAATCATTTCTCGTGGCTTTCTAAGAGATGTCAGATAGGTATTGAATAAATGATTTATTGTAACATGGATCAGTTCATCTGGCTTTTTCCTACCAAACAGGCCGGCATGCTTGGGAATGGAATCAACACACAAACACACACACACACGGCTCTATCGCCACACGTGCATGTCTAAACATGAACATGAATACATACATATATTTACGTCTATTTACCAAACACGGATGGGGCGGTGTGCTGGTTTATGTAGATCTGCACAAGTATAGAAACGGGCAGAATGTAAATGGCAAATTTTATACACGAAGGAATGTAATTCAAACATTCACACCGATGGTCTAAGTGCTATTCAACACCCACACACACACACACACACACACACACTCTCTCTCTCTCTCTCTCTCTCTCACGATAGAAAGTCAAACTTAAGAAACATTTCCAAATCAAGAGCAAGTGATTTGGGGCTGCCTGGGTGAAAAGTAAATCCTAGTTCTTCTGTTTCTTCCCAAACTGGACAAGTCATTGGAACAGCACCAGCAGGTCAGCAGAGTCTCTCGCCACCTCTGTACTCTCCTTCAGGCAGCTGTCCTCACACGGCGCGTTTTCACTTTCACTATAATATTCACTTTGGTTATTAGTCATAACATCTCACACTCCAAAGCAAGTGACAGAACACATCTGCACGTCTTTCTTCTTCCTTGTTCTGACTGGACCGCCCTTAAAACTGTGCGGTGAAGATTTCCTGGGTGTTGGGCTGTCGTAAAGGGAATTATCTATCATCACCAAGAAGAGAGTTATGATTTGGATGCAGAACCTTCCATAGGAGTTACATGGGGAAGGAGAGAACTGAGCCTGGCCAGCGACACTGTCATTTCAGGTTTTCGGGTCTAGCCTCCCAGCCTGGGGTGGACCCCAGGCTGCAGAGCCAGAGCTGAGTCCCGGCCACTAGGCCACCACGGCTGGGGTCACACGAAGCCGCAGGAGGAACTCCACTGATGCTCAGGCCAGCAAGCAAAAGGAGGACGAGAGGGCTGTTGGGCTGTTGTGCCTTTAGCGGCCCCAACTGCCAGCAAAGGCCGTTTCCGATGCGGTCACCCGTCGGGCAACAGATCTGCCTGGGGGTGCTGAGCTTGTGGAAAGCAAACTAAACTGGGTGCGGAAAGAACGTTGGGGGAAGTGTCGGGAACGCGTCTCCTCGGCGGCGTTGGGGGCCTCTTCCGCACGTGAAGAGAAGCGGTTGGTGTCTGTCTCTGATATGCATGTTCTGGGGATTCTTACTGCAGGTCGGCATTGGATGTCCGTCCTGTGGGCAGCGCTTCCTTCTGCCACTTCCAACCATGCCTGGGGTCTCTTCCTGCAGTTGAGAACCTGAAGGGACGCAGGTGCCGGCCGCGGAGCTCCGGCTTGAGCTCTGCTTTTCCTGTCTGCTTTTCCATGTGTCTGTGAGAATCATTTCCTTCACATGCCTCTGTTTCCTCATCTGTGAAATGAGACTTTGGGACCAGAGGTCTCTACTGCCTCCTGGGGAACGATGCCCCAAGACTTTATAGCAGACTGGTCTCGGGGGCTCCTGTACTCACCACGTCCAGCCAATCACACCACTCGGGGTGAAGTCGGTGCGGAAGTCCCTTTGGCACGATGTCCTCGCTGGTTCCGAGGACAATTGCAGGGGCCAAGGAATGGATGCAGTTGTGGCCCGTTTTGTACAAGGGCACTAAGGAAAGAGAGAGGACTAGGACTCAGGCTGTGCAGACAGGCGTTAGCTCCAAGTCTTTGCCCTCTGGAGAGATGGAGAGGCGTGCTAGTGCGTGCAACCTCGGTGTGACACCTGGGTGTGTGTGAAAACCTTTGACCTGCACCGATGTCAAGTCACCATATCTGATGTTCTGCAAGTGACAATGACACACACACACAGAGCGTTCAAGTTGGTATGCACATGCAATGTGGTATTATTCAGTCTTTTTTTTTTTAAAGATTTATGCAGACAAGAGTTGAGGTGTAGGCCAGAGGTACAGGGGCAGGGGTGAGAGGACTCCCCAAAGACAGAGTGGGGAGCAGAATAGGCGGATCCACTGAAATGAACTACTGAGGGAGCAATGGGGAGACAGGAGGGGTCTGCTGTGCCCTGTGGGCAGCTCCCTGGCCGGGGATCGAATTCGTGCTGCAGTGGCTGCGACAGCTTCTTAGTGCTGAGACTTAACTCTTTGCGCCACCAGGAAGGCCTCAATATGCTATTAATCAGTCTTAAAAAAGGAAGATTGTGAGGTCTCTGCAAGTTTTCAACTCTACAGTGGTAGCACAAACAAGCATGGACAACCCATAAATGAATGGGGCTGGGTTTCAATTATGAATTATTTTTGGACACCAAGTGTAGGGCACATATAATTCTCACATTCCATGACATGTTCTTCACTTGATTCACCTTTAATGATATAAGATGTGAAGCTCACCCTTAGAGCACAGATCTCTCAGAAATGGACAGCTGGTCAGATGTGGTCCACGGGCAACCGCTGACACCTATTAGAGAGAAGAGGTGCGGCTCTGAAGTCATTCCAGAACGGGTTCAAATCCCTGCTGTAATTCGTTCACAGCTAGGAGGGCTTGGCAATGAGGATTTATGCTCTAGCTTTAGGTTGTTTCTCTTTATAAATATAGACACTGACATTTTTTCTACTTTCCTCCTACAGAGGGAGGCCTAAAATTGGGGTAAGCATATTCATTTATGTAAATTTTGCTCTCAGGGTTAAATGCAATTCCATTTTAAGCTCTAAAATACAGAGCAAGTGGAACGTTCACAGAAAGCACGTCACTATTTATCGAATGCTTATCTGTGATTTAGTGCATAGTATAGACACCGCATTTATTCAGATTTTAACCTGTTTAACCCACTGCAAACCTCACACCATTCATAATAGGTAAAACGAAACCTCCATAGCACAGACTGAAAACTGAGGCCCAGGATGTTACTAGGCCTACCTAAGAGTTAAGAGTTGGTAAGAAATATGAAGTCAGGCCTCTGTGGTGGCGCAGGGTTACGGTCTCAGCGCTCTCAAGCTATTGGCAGCCACTGCAGCATGAGTTCGATCATGGCCAGCAGACCTCTCCTGTCTCCCCAATACTCCCCTCAGCAGCGTACTTCAGTAGATCTGCCTGTTCTGCTCCCCACTCTGTCTCTGGTGAATCCTCTCACCTGCCTCCCCCCCCCACATACCTCTGGCCTACACCCCAGCTCTTGTACACATCAATAAATAAAACTTTAAAACAAACAAAAAAATGAAGTCAAATTTCAAAACCAAGAAATAAGACTTCGCGACCTTCACTTTTTTAAAATTATTATCTGAAGTCAAACAGATACGGACTTGAACTCTGTCCATTGGAAAATGACATGTTACCTTATGACTATTTAGTTTTTCTGCATCTCATTTCCAATGTGCTATCTGAACCATCGCACAGGATCAAATCCAGGGGCGAATATGGTCATCAGAAGCGTTGATTCCAACTTCCTCCGTGCAGGGCACAATGCAGCTAAGCAGTTAGGATGTGTTGCCTGAGCCCATTCAGGCAGGAGAAGGAGAATTAATAAAGGTAGAGAGGAAACGTCATTCAATCCATCTCTCTACAGCACCTGGGAACTGCACTTTTCTTACCTTAGCAGAACCGACCATTGAATGTATTTAGATCAAGCAACCAATTGATAAGAACAAAAATGGTCACAGATTCATTACTTAAAGAAACTGGAAAATCACATGCATTTCTATTTATGGCTGTGGAAGGAATATATTCAGAGGAAGTTAGGTGAATTCACAGCTAGATAGAGCAAATGACTGAATGAAGAACAGCCAGCTAATCACATATTCAAAGTCTTTTATTTTTGAAATCACACCATTTAGCCACTTCACTTGAGGACATCTGTAAGTTGGTTCTTTTAAGCCTGGAAGCTGGTTTACATAAGTACTAGGATAAAGCTAAAATGGCTTCCATTCACACAACAAGCCTCCAAAAAAAAATGACTGCTCTAAGTGGACAATTTCATTTCTCCTTTTGTTTATAACAGATATCTCCAGGAGGATAAAATCAGTACTCAGCTGGCTTTAGTTCCCGCGGTGTTTTCTTGCACATTAATGGCAGAAATTGTTGAGGCTTTAGTGACCCTGAATGAAATTGGATTTAATGGGGAAAAAAAAATTCAGCATGCCTTTTTATTTATGTACACATGTTTATATTTCTTTAATATTAATTTATTCTCCGTTGCAATATGTGGCGGCATAAATTCATTGCTCTATTTTGGTCATGCAAGATGATATCATATTTATAAATAAAAGATAAACAAGTTATAGATCAAGGTTTATTTTCCAAGAGAACAAAGGACCTGGCGTCACTAAATTATTGTGATAATGCCATCATTTTTATTGTTGTTATTATCATTATTAACGAATTCAAATGCCTCCCATCTCTAATTGTTTCAAGTGCAACAGGAGGATAAACAAATGAAGATGTAAGACTGATCCAGAGTCTAAGAACACACACGTTGTCAACATATGCGTGTGTGCGTGTGTGTTGAGTGGGTGTATTCTTCTCTATGAGCGATAAAAGACAGTAATTCTATCCGAGGCCCCTGCATCATGAGACTTTTTTGTTATTTATATCTTTTACATCATCGTGAGACTTTCATTGGCTGTTCATTGGTGGGTTTTCAAGCCTTAATTATAGGCATATTCATTCCATTGTTTCCATGTGCTACAGGACAAGGAAACACAATTAGTCACATATTATAATTAACCTTCCTGGTCTGCATGCTTCTCTAGATTTGAAGGACTAGCTGGAGATCATAAAACCCTTTGTATTACAAGGAGTGAGTCCTGGGATTCATCAGCATGAATAATCAAGGTAATTTATTCTGACAAGGAAGCGCATTGCTTCTCACATGCAGATGACTCAGATGGGAAGGGATGTGGGTTCGAAATGAAAACTACAGATAGGTGCTATTTACTTATTAATTCACTTCTTTCATCTTCTGGACCCTGTGCTCTCCTCTTTATGTCTTCCTTTGCTCTGCCTCTCTTTTTCCCTGCAACCAAGCTCTGTGGTGGACAACAGAATATCAATATGATCTAAACTTGGTTGTTACTAGATAAATTTTTTTTTTTTTTGCACTACCAAAGTGATTCACTTTTGGAGCAAATGGCCACAAGTTAGAACCAAAAATTTATCTACTCATTGACAAAATTTATTTCAAAAAAGTTTCTGTTTCCTTATAGAGAGTTGTGTGTTAATTGCTGAGTCTGAATGAAACTGTACCTCTCTGCTACAAAGACATCTCCATAAAGGGGGAAGGTAACATGTTCACAGGCGCCACTTCCAGGTAGCCCCTTGGACTAGCTACTGGGGACTAGTGAGCAGAGCTGAGTGCCCAGGGGAAGTTCCCCAACAGGGCAGCAGGGGGGCTCAAAACTTCCTGCGCTGATTCCTGCAGCCCGCATGCCCCTGGTGCTGTTGGGGGGGAGACCAGGAAGGAGATGTGGAGGAGAGAGATGCAGAGATTCTTAGAAGAGACAAGTGGGTTAGAGAACCATGGGGAGGCTGATAATGGCAGCTGGTATCCGATGCGACATCCCAGCTTTCTGGAATCGGCTTCAGAAACCTTTCCTGCCAGAAGACGCCTTAGACTTGTGACAAGCTTTTGGGCCTCAGATGCATCACTTTGGGCCAACCCTGCTGGTTTGTTTGTTTCTTCTCTGCAAGGTTTGTTTGTTCAGGCAAACAAAAGATAATGTAAACAGAGAAGTAAAAAGCTTCTGTACAGCAAATGAGAGTGTGACCAAAACAAGGACAGGCCACACTGGATGGAGGAAGCATTTGCAAGCCATCCGCATGACAAGGGGCTGCTATCAGAGATCCCGGGGGCTGCTGGCTGGGCTCTTGCTCACAAGGGGATGGTAACTTCAGGTGTTTTATCGGGAAACCCTATGAGGAACATTCTTTTCTCTAAACCATCTTGGAGCTGGAGCTACAGACCTCGTTGAAATTCTCAGCTTGCCATCTCAGGCTATGAATATGGACAAACTAAACACACTGTAAAATTCTTACAAAAGGCTCTATTTTGTCACCTGTAAAATCAGGTCTATAAATCCATCGCATAGGGTTTAACCAAATGCTGAGATGATTAGGTGAAACACCTAATGCTTAATATAAATTTTTAAAAGTTGATACTTTTGCAACTGCTGATTCCTCCCTTTCCTGGCTCCAGCACCCGTGGGCTGACAACAGACCTGGCGTTTCCTCGCTGCCTTGGAAAGATGAGGAATTAATCACGAAGCCCCATTAGACACAAAGCAAGACAGTGAAACTCATGGTTTTGAATCAACAAAGTTTTTAAAGATAATAGTGGTTAGACAAAAGAATGTGTTGTTGAATCAGTAATGAATGGTATTCAGTTCTTCTGCAATGAGACATTTGTGATCCTACACTAAGCAAAGTGTGCACTGAACACCATAGAACAAACAAGAAATTACGGGGTGGGTGCACAAGACTCAAAAACGACATCAGTGACTCAACATGGGGATTTCACACAACAGCGACACATGGTAAAGGTTAAGAACTAAGTAAATACTACAATAAATATGGCACGTCACCTTGAAAAAAACTTTGAGATGAATGATGGACTTGGGTTTTAAAAGAGTTTTAGCTTGGGAGTTATTGATGTGGGTGGAAGAAGCATGACCAGAAATCAGTGGAAAATTATACCAATGCCTTAGGAAGGGCGTGGCTGGAAACCCAGATGGGCGTTCCCAGGTGCCTGAAATATGCATTTTCTATAATCCCCTAGGGTTAAGTTTGGCTGAAGTTCTTTCATAAATTGAAGCAATTTGAAGAAATTAGTGTTATGTTCAAACGGTTCTTAATATAGCAATAGTGTTGAAACAAATTCTGGCTTTCACAAGCATTATAGCTAAACTGACCATAAGTATCACATAAAGTATTAATAATGAAACTACTGGTTTTCAATTACTAAGAGTACCATTTTATTACAATGATTCTGCAGTTTTTCTTCCAAACTCTATAGTAAAGGACACTATAGTAAAGGACACTATTAATAATCACAGTGAGGGCCGGCCTCCCTGGTGGCGCATCGGTTAAGCACTGCACTGTGGAGCTGTCAGCAGTGGCAACACGAGTTCGACGCCCGGCCGGGGAGATTCCCACATGGTGCAGCAGACCTCTCCTGCCTCGCCTGCTGCTCCCCTCAGCACTATATTTCCTTCTATCTGCCTGTTCTGCTCCCCACTCTGCCCGTGAACTCTCTCACCGCCCCTTTCCTCTGGCCTTTACCCAGCTTGTATGCATAAATAAATAAATCTTTTTAAAAAAATAATCACAGTGAGATAAGATAAACCAAGACAATCCCTGACAAAGCAAAACTGTCACCTAACCCACTGGTGTAAGAAAAGAAACAATTTCCTAATGTAAAACACTTCTTTGCAAAAATAACTGCACACTGGCTTACCTATTAAATCTCAAGGTATCGGGCCTCCCCGGTGGTGCAGCGGTTAAGCGCTGCGCTGTGGAGCTGTCGGCAGCGGCGACGCGAGTTCGATGCCCGGCCGGGGAGAATCCCACATGGTGCGGCAGACCTCCCCTGCCTCGCCTGCTGCTTCCCTCAGCAGTGTATTTCTGATTTGTCTGTTCTGCTACCCGCTCTGTCTCTGGTGAACCCTCTCGCCGCCCCACACCTCTGGCCTGTACCTCAGCTTGTATGTATAAATAAAAAAAAAAATAAATAAATCTTTAAAAAAAAAAAATCTCAAGGTATCACCCTGAACATTTCCCAAGCTAATATAGTTTATAAGACCCTTTAGATCCATATTACCTTCACCCCTTCACTAAAATAAAAGTTCATAAGGGCAGGAAACTTGGTCTTCAATGATACAGAACCTACAATAGATGCTAGAATGTCTTTGACAATCATTGAAGATTATTGAATGAACAAGTGAGTGAGTCTATCCATTGATTAGAGTTGATGGTTGAAGTTGCAGATGCTGATGTTTGCTCAGTTGGCTTGAGTTACACTTGAACTTGGAGGAAGAAGACAGACCTGGCATAAGCTATGCATGTTGCTTTCTCCCGGGAGCCGTAAGCAACCCCAAGCCTTGCTAGAGGATAGGAAGGCACAAATCATGCTTGGTGACTTCAATAAAATCTCCCTAACAAATATTTTTGGGGAAAGAAAACCATAACAGCCAACCTGCATGAAAGACCAACAAAGTTGAAAATTGACATGGCCTTATTTCAAGACTTACTTTAAAGCTCAGTAATCGAGTCAGTGTGCTGTTGCAAAAGAGCAACAATTAGATCAATGGCACTGAAAAGACCACCTAGACATAAGGAACTGCTCTTTGACAAAGGAGAACAGGAAAGACAAGGATGCAAAGGTTGTCTTTTTAGCAAGAGGTGCTGAACTGGGTATCACCTGCAAAAAAAAAAAAAAAAAATTAGACACAGATCTCTACTCCCTTTTACAAAAATTAACTCAAAATGGGTTGCAGACCTAGGTATAAACCATGCAGCTATTAAACTCCTAGAAGATAACCCGGGAGAAAATCCACATGACTTTGTGTACAATGATGACACTTTAGATACAACAAAAGGAATAATGAATAAATAGGACTTCATTAAAATTAAAAACTTTTGTGAAGGACAATGCTGAGCGAAGAGAAGCAAAGGCACAGCTGGGAGAAAAATTTACAAATGTCACATCCGATAAAGGACCATTATCCAAATTATACCAAAAAACTGTTAAAACTCTACAATAAGAAAATAAACAAACTGATTGAAAAATAAGCCAAACTTTGTAACAGACTCTTCACCCAAGAAGATACAGGCTGGCAAATCAGCACGTGAAGAGATACTACCCCACAGCAGGTGTGGGCGGGACATGCAGGCTCAGAGGACAAGAGACCCAGCCCCTGGACACCTGTTTGAATGACACCAAGGACTGGTAAAGATGAGGGACAATAGGATCTTGACACAGTGTCGGGAATGCAAAGTGACACCACCACTTTGGAAGCCAGGTTGGCAATTTCATACACAACTAAGCCACCTCGACGCGTAATCCAATAAAAATGCTCCTGCGTATTCGCCCAAAGGAAATGAACCTCCTGCCCACACAAAAACCTGCTCAAGGAGGTTGATGGCAGCTTCATTCATGACTGCCCAAACTGGAGAGCAACCTGGGGGTCTCCAGTTGGTGAACGATAAACTTCTGGACACCCAGACAATGCAATAATGTTAAAACAAACAAACAAACATCAAATCCTGAAAAGACGTGGAGGAACTTTAAATAGCTCCCAAATCAAAGTCCTCCGGGAAGACTGTGTATTGTATGACTCCAGCCGCCTGCCATTCTGCAAGAGGCAAGACTCTGGGGAAACTGAAGAGAGGGTCACTAGGCGGAGAACCGGGGTCTTTAGGGCAGTGGAAACAGCTGGGACACTTCCAGAATGACAGCCATATGTCATCATCTATTTGCCCAGACACGGAGGACATTCAGCACCCAGAATGGCTGGCAGGGTAACCATGGACTTGGAGTGATTAAGATGTCAATGGAGCTTCCTCCATCGTCACAAACTTGCCACCCTGCTGTGGAGCGTCGGGGGCGCTATGCTTATTGGGTGGGGGATAGGGCAATGTGAGGAGGGTCTGTTTACTTTCTTCTCAATGTTGCTGTGAATCTAGTGTCTCGGAAAAGCTAGTCTTAATATGTCTAGCTGAGGAAATCCTGTCCTCTGCTGTCCTCAGAAGCCTGGGGTGTCCCAGGGTGCTGAGGGAAGACACAGGGCTGGGCTTTCGCGCAGTGGTGGGTGAAGACTAAGCTAGGGAAGCTAAGCAGAAATTCTGGGGCCTTCAGTCTCTTCGGGGTGCATTCTGCTTAGCTTCTGCAGCATTTAGGAGGTTTTTCTCTCCTCTAAGCCCGTACAAACAGTGCTCTGTGAATTATAATCATCTTTGATGGGTGGCCATAGACTCCAGTGAATTTTATCATTAGTATAAATGATATACACATGGACATAAATAGACACATACAGGTATGTTTCTGGAATGGAATGAAGAGCTTATCGAAAATGTCTTGGCCAACTTTGAAGAGACACGCAGGGTTTAACCTTGAAACTGAATGTTTTACAGGAACTGGTGATAGTTTATGTCTTGTCCATTTATAACCAACTACACATACATATCTACTTTATATATGTAGAGACACACATGACAAAACCAGTACCTGGAAAATTAAAAAGTTAAACTTGAAAACCTACTAAATAATGGCCTTTCCTTCTGGGCTTTTCGGGGGACTTCATTACACAGAATTGACAGATAAAATCACTGACCTTTGGTACGTACACGCCACCTCTCTGAAAGCAAGATGGGGGGGGTGGTTAAGTGCCGCCAGCCAAGCTCATTGGTTTCCAGGACAACCACCTGCCCCTCAGGTATTTTTCCCAGAAGTTACCTCCATTTACATAACAAGAGACAACTGTGTCACTCCAGCCTTTAGGAAGTGGCCAGAGGAGCCGTGAGGCAGGAGCTACACATAATATGGAAGACAAGTAACACTGGTCAGCACTGAGATCGTTACTGACCTAAAAAGGCCCTAATCTGTAGTATCTTGGTGTGCTGAACATGAATGTAACCCTGAAAATTTTTTATTAGCTCTCGTTTTGAAGATATTTCATAGAATTCATTTTATATGTTTCACCGTGTAAATTGACCCAGCAGGACTGCAACAACATCCTAAATCAGCCTAGAATGATGTCATATTGCATCGTATTGCAAAATATCATCATGCACACATCATCCAGAGTTGATGGCATCCTTTTCTGATGCAATGCAGTACAACTGCCAGACGGCTGCTGAAGTAAGCTGATGTCAGCAGTGCACTACAGAAAGCCCTGTCAGACTTCATGCGAGACAGTTGAAGTTACTGTACCATAGAACTGTTATTATTTTATCCATTTAGGCACAATACAGAACAGTCATGCCTTGAAAGTGCGTTAATAGCGTGGGCAATTTCTGCTCTATTTGTGGGGAAGTGACATTTGCCAACCATAATGAAAGTATCACTTCTCAAGTGAAGAAGGCTTATCGTCTTTACTTCAGATGCGAGGTTGGTGACAAAGACAAGTCTTGGGCCCTGCATAGATGCTGTGCTACATGGACAACACAACTTTCACAGTGGTTCAATGGCAAAAGACCATCAATGCTGTTTGCAGTCCCCATGGTGTGGAGAGAGCCAAGCAACCACATAAAAGACTTCTTCTGCTTGGGTCCTCCTCTTTCCGGGGGAGTAACAAAGCAAAAAGAGTGGAGGATAGTCTACCCAAACATTCTGTCTGCATTGAGACCATTTTTCCACATGGTGAGGGACTTCCTATTCCTGAACCTCCAGCAGAATATTCTCTTGATTCATCTGATGAGGACAAGGGTGAGCCGACCTGTTCCTCTCCTGCTCCATCAGTATGCAGGGATCCAGATTTTCACTGTGGTGCATCAGCCCCACACAGACTAACACAGGAAGAACTCAATGACCTGGGTCGTGATTTGGACTTATCCAAGAACAAGATCAAGACTCCAACAGTGGAATCTTCTAGAAGAGGAAGTCACAATTACTTTCTATCGAAAGTGCCACCAGCAGTTGGAGCCTTTCTTCAGAAAGGAAAGTACTCTGGTATTCTGTTCCGATATTGAGGGCCTCATGAATGCCTTAGAAATCACTCATGACCCACAAGAATGGTGACTATTTCTAGACTCTTCGAAACCGAGTCTTAAGGCTGTGCTTTTGCACAATGGAAACCGCCTTCCATCTGTTCTATTCCTGAACAGCTGTACAAGAGACAAGCGAAGAAATCTAAGAAGTAGTCTATGACTTGATTTTTTACAGGTATTAACCATAGGCCTATTACTATTGGCATGCATTTCATGACGTAAACATCAATTTATTGCAGATTTAAAAAAACTAGAGCCAATATTAGAATTTGACTGTCATATTTGTGTTGAGCACACACAAATTGATAGGAAATGACTAATTTTATTTCAGTAACAATACTTTTGTAAAAAATGTTGATCATCTGCATATCCAAATAAAGATATTTCCTAGAACTCACAATATTGTTGTGATTATATGGAGTCAGTACCTCTCTATGCAAAACTGTTAAGATGTGCCAGGGGCAGAATAGGGGCATGCGAGGACCCCCAAACCTGCCTGCTGTAAGTAGGTTCTGCCATCTGGTGTGTAAAGACAAATATGCCTAAGACCTTCTAT
The DNA here is from genome assembly GCA_004024925.1 of Scalopus aquaticus. Lineage (NCBI taxonomy): Eukaryota > Metazoa > Chordata > Mammalia > Eulipotyphla > Talpidae > Scalopus > Scalopus aquaticus. The sequence goes on from PVIJ01006141.1 coordinate 89,214, forward strand.
AAAAAATAACTTTAATATGATTAGTGTGCAGTAGGGTGAAGACCAGAATATAGTTAAAATAGCTTCCAATTTAGCACCCCAAACCACCCACTCATCGGTAAGTAAATGCCCAGCCAAACAGGATTGGCTCAAAGCGGGGCCACTGAGGCCCCAAACCTTGCCACCACTGCAAGGCAACTTCTGGGGGGGACTCAGGAAAAGGAGCAGAAGGAGCCAGGTAAGTCTGGACAAAAGGAGTAAAATTAAAATACAAGTCAAGTTAAAGGCCGCCACTGTCAGCCTCCCCACGATCTCTCACCCACATCTCTGTCTCTCTCTTGTCCAAGATGGCCCGTCAAATTTTGGATTCATCAAGATGCCAGTCTCAAGAAACCAAGCACAAAATTATCTCTATCCCCCCGAACCCCCCCACACCTCACCTTCCACCCCGTCTTGTCTCTGTCTACACACACACACACACACACACACACACACACACACACACACACACGGCTTTCTTCTCTGGAGAACCCTGACTAACATCCTAACATACTCTTCCCAAAGATCTTAATTTCAATGTGGTCAAATTTATCAGTGTATATATTTGTGTCCTATTTAAACACTACTTTACTGCCTCAATATCTATGCCATACAGAAACTTTATTATATGTGTTACCACTGTAGTTTACAAAACACTTGGAAAAGAATTTCACTTACAGAGTGAATAGAGGTAAATTTTCAATTTTTCCTGGAAATGGGGTTTCCCCTTTGTCAGTGTGAAAAATGACCGAACTGTGTTGTTTTCACACGGGGGCAGAGCAGGCCAGCTGGACCCGGTGATTCAGGCTGGTGCTAATTCTCCTGCTGTGTTTCATGACTGTAGGAATCTCGGAACCTCAGCGTCCATACAGATAGTCACTGAGGGCTGCACCCGGTGGAGTCATCAAGTTCGGACATGAAGAGAAGCAAGCGGAAAGGCTTCCTTCTCTGGAGGCCCAGGAACTGCCAGGAGCGAGATAAGCCGCAGAGTAGGCGAGCAGCCCGCACCTCAGAGAAGACCAGACTTTCCTTCTGAAGCCAAAGAAAAACTATTGCAGGATGCACTGCGGATGCCAACACCCAAAACAGCAAGGCTGCGTGGGCCTCTTCAGCCCAGGAGGGGAAGTGTGGGTCACTGACTCCCGCTGGACTCATTTTCTGTAAACCACACACACACCACACCCCCCCATACTACACACACGCCCCACAATGCATATACACACCCCCACAACACGCCCCCCCCTCATGCACACACACACCCCCACCCACAACACCGCCCCCACCCACACCACACCCACGCACACACCAGTCGTGGCCTCTCACCCGGACCGTGACCAAGCCATCCACGGGAAGGGCAGAGATTCCCCCGCCCGCCAGGAAGGCGTCTCCTGCGCCATCACCGCCCTTTCCAACCAGCCACCAGCACATCTCAAGTTCTCTTCCTTCCATTTCTGTAACGGCTGTTCTACCAGAAATTCGCCTCCTACAAGTTTGCAAGCATTCATGTCACTAAATTAAAAAAATATATGGCTAAAATGCTCAAAAGGTAGTTACATATTTTACGTATTTCCACAATCATTGATAGGCCAGTCTCCCTGTGCAGATGTAGCCGGTGTGCTGAGCGCCCCCAGGCTGAATGCAGAACCCCCCTCAGACACCTGCTGGCCCACATGGGGAGCGGAGAGGGCTGAGGTCCAGGTGCAGGAAGGGCCCCCGCTTTAGGCATCGACTAATTGCCTCACCCACGTGAGAGGCTTACACAGTAAATGCCCGCTAAGCCCCGGTCACCTCACAACATGAGAACCACTTCTCATGTTCAGCACATGAAGAAGCTGAGCCCCAGGAAGGTCAATGAATCTTATCTGGGTCACAACATGTGCACCTTGCAAAGTGCAGTTAGCACGGGGTCACGTGCGGTGTTCCGGTGGCGACTTTATTTACACTACTCTGCATAGTGCCTAGAAAACAGCAGAGGACTTTTCAAAATGGGTCAAAGGAATGAATTTTTGGAAAATAAATATTGAGATAAAAGCTCAAACCCACTTGATTTCAACTTTCTGCATTTCCATGATACTGAAAATACGTCTTTGATGAACAAAAGTAATAGAGTGAGGCTGAAGGCTTGGCTCCCGGAAGAATCCTCAATTTGCTTCAAATGAAATTTCTCTGGTAACAACGAACCCCATGGGAATCTGGATGTCGGTGTCAGAATATCCGGTCACTAGCATGTCAGCGTCTCCCAGCGTGGACCCTGCTCGTTTCCCGGCAGCGGTGATGAATCTTCGTTTTTCTTCGCGCCTTTGTCCTGCTCACAGTCTGATAGCAAGTTAAAAAGAAAAGGCAAAACAAGACAATTCTCCTGTTCAGACCAAAACTTTCGAATCGGATGGAGACAGCGCATCCTTTCTGAAGCTAGACCCTTGCACTCAATGGCCGGTTGCCAGTGCAATCACAGCTGGCTTTGTGGATTTGGTCCTCGGTGTGGACTAAGGCAGAGCGGCCAGAGGCCACCCCTGTTTACTCAGGTCGGGTTTCTGGATCGCCCCTCACTCGTGGACCTACTGTCTGTGTCGCCCTCGAGCCACGAGAGCGCCGCGTAGCAGCCACAGACACTGCTGGACACGAAGTCCAGTTGATTTACTTTAAAGGACAAGGTTGCCAACTCCTGATTTAAAGTGTGTCACCACTCAGTTGTACCAGTGGCTGAGAATCCCCGAACTCTCCGAGGGAAGCACAGTCAGGCACACAAGGGGTGTGCAGGAAGCACCCCCTGTTCTGCTCGGCTGTGCCCCCCACATCTGCGGTGGAGCAGCGGAGCCTCGGCGTGGCCAGGAAGGCGTGGCCACAGGACAGGTTCTCACTGGGAACTCCAGCACCACACTCTGTTCTTCTGGGCAGTTAGCTGTTCTAAGCGCTTTTCACGATGCAGACTATGCCTCAGTAGCAGGGACATCCATCAAAAGATAAATGAGCGATTCAGCTATGTTCGGGCTACTGAATTGTTCTAATCACTGTTTCATTTAAAAAATAGGGAGATTTATCAACATCCCCTTGAAAGACACTGTGTTAGCCACTTGCACGCTCATGTAATTCTTACAGTGATGTACATCTGGCAGACCTGAGACACGACCTTGCCCGCGTCCTCTCCAAGTTCCTGCACTGCCTGGGAAGCTGGCGTGTGTGTCTAATGCGCACACCTAGTCGTCTCAGAGGCAGATTTTAGACAAATTCTCCACAGCTGGGACACGCGGTGATTAACAGTGAACTCCCAGGCACCACATTTGCCTTACTTGCTGGTTCAAGTAAACCCCCCTCATTTCATTGTACTTAGAAATGAATGCTGTTAGAGAAATTTCTCTCTAAAAATTCAGCCTTGTAAAATTCAAGAGCCAATGCTGCTTAGAGTTGACTGCCTTCTAGACATCAGGCTCAGCAGAACCCACCCTTCCTTCAAGGCACTGGGAGATGAGGGGGGAGGGGTGTCTCTGGAGAGGGAGGGTGTCCACTTCCAAGCCCAGAGCTGAATGCATCCCAGGTTCTTTTTCATGGCAAAAAGCTGTGTGGAAATGGACGCGGTGCTGGTGTGCAGGTTCACCCAGGGGCACTGCCCATCTGTAGTGTGCCAATGTGATCACCCTTTCCTGGGGACCTCCTATGTCTCCATCCTATTGTCTGGACAGCATCTAGAAAGATTTCCAGTTCTTTCTTGTTCTCTGGAAGCTGAGTGTGCTCCTTCTGCACACCCAGCCTCACTCCACAGCTGCCAGGTGTGGTTCTGAGGGCAAGGAGGGCATGGGCAGATGAGGCAGCACGAAGAAGTCCTGTTTCTGGTTGCAAAGGTTCATGGTCACATGTTTTAAATCATGTAGTCAGCATAGATTTTAATATTTCTTAAAGTTAAAGTAAAAAAGAAAAACCTTTTCTTCATTGGAAAACAAGAAATGGGTTCTGATAGTAGAAGTTATGAGTTTTGATTTAAAATTAATTAACGGAGACACGCCCCCAAAACATGGTGGCGAACAGACGCTAGGATCAGGCTCTCCTACAAAAATCAATTTATGGAGAAAAATATCCTTAACTTTGAGAGCTGTCTTGAAGAGAACCGGATACCCTACGCAATACAATCGACCCCGGGGGTGCTTTGGACTTAAAAATAAACTGAAGAGTCCTAAAGAGAAGAGAGGGGACATCTAATCCCACACAAAGGAGGAGCAGAAAGGAGAGATGGGTGGACCAGCTTCCCCTGAGAGCCACTGAATACAAGGTTAGAAACTGCGGTGAGGTCGGAGGGCTCCAGCCAGCCGACTGGGAGAGCGACCCCCACTCCCCCACCCCACGACCCCCCTCTCTTCCCTACATGGCAGCCCTGAGGAGCAGGAAAGCGGGAGGGTCACTGTGTCCCATCCCCCACCTGGGGCTAGGTAACATCTCAAAGGGGAGAAAGTCCAAGCAAGGAACATCCTCCACTGGCTGCTAGGTGATAGATTAGCCAGAAAAAACTGGTTGGCCTGGAAAACCTCCTGCGGAGACCAACCCTTTCTGGGCTTTAGAATGCAAATGAATAGGAGGGGAAGGATGGAATTTAAGGACTATTGACTGACAATCCCCAAAAACCCTCCCATACCTGTTGCAAAAAAAAATCTCCAGGATGGAATTTAAGGACTATTGACTAACAATCCCCAAAACCCCTCCCATACCTGTTGCTGAAAAAAAAAAAAAAGAAATCTCCTGCTGAAAAACTCTCTGGCCACACCCTCCCCTGCAAAGTGTCAGCATCTTGGCACAGGGAGGGCAGCAAAAAACAAACAAACAAACAAACAAAAAAAGACCACAGCAGGTGGTGAACACGGCCCAGCACTCGCCACCCCCTCCAACTTCTAGGCAGCTGCACACTGGCACCCTAGAAACTAGGTGAGGTGAAACGCTGATCAACAGCCACCCACAACCTCCACCCCTGCACCCCTTTGGGGAGTAGCAGGCCCCAAGCAGCAGAAAACAAACGAAGACCAGGAGCTCCCAAACCCCCCTCACCAGACATAACCCCAGGGGCAGGAATAGCCCCAGGCAAACATCGGAGGAAAGGGGGGGAAAGGGGAGAAAGAATAGAAAGACTCCCAGCAAGGACTAATGACAGCAGCAACAACAAGACAACAACATATGTCACTGGAAAGGAGGGGCTGAACCCCAGCAGGGGACCCAACCAGAAACCCCAGAACCTAAGAGCAAAAGGACCACAGAAATCCAAATTCGCATCTCCCCAATACGTTATTTTCTTTATTATTTTTTTACTAGTTTATTATTATTATCCCTTTTATTCTCTTTATTATTATTTTATTTTATTTTTTACTATTTTATTATTATTATCCCTTTTTTTTAACTTTTAACTTACCTTTTTCTCTTGGTCCTTCATTCCTACTTTTCTTCATCTCCATTCCCCTTTTCTTTCCTCTCTCTGTTTTTTCTTTGTTTTTCTTTTCCTCTTTTCCCCTTCCTCTCTTTTCTCTTTTCTTTCTCTTTTACTACAAACCACCCCTTCATCTTCCCTAATTAAACTGGGAACCGGAAACACACTGGAGACACGCCACGAGAAACACAAAAATTCAACAAAGAAAAATAAGAAAATTCAGAAGCTATTTAGTCACAGCCAAGGCAACTCAGACACTAGAGAACCACAAACACTCCTGAGCAAGTAAAACCAGGAGTCATGCCCGCCAGCACCAGTGGAAAACTACGAACAAAGCAAAGCAGAAAACCAACAATGGGAAAGAAAGAAGTCACAAATGATCCTCAAAACGATACACCACAAAAAGAAAATCCCTCTCCAGAACCCATTAATATGGACATAGAAAATTACATCCACCTAACAGATAAAGACTTCAAAACAGCCATCACAAAAAAAATGATAGAATTAAATGAAAAGAACAAAGAACTGAGGGATATAAAAAAAGAACTGAGGAACGAGAATGAATCCATAAAGACGAAATTGAAGGAACTGGAAGATTTGAAAGAACTGAAGAACGAGAACGAATCCATAAAGAAGAAATTGAAGGAAATGGAAGATTTAAAAACATTAGTAGAGGAGCTAAAGAAATCCAGAGAAAGCCAAAAAAGTGAATTAAAAGATATGCAGGGAAGAATAAGCACTCTGGAAGATAATGATACTAACAGAATCAAGGCAGAAAAGGAAAGAGAAAAACAAAGGA
>PVIJ01006142.1:0-95426 GCA_004024925.1 Scalopus aquaticus
AATGGAATAGAAAAGAACACAAGGGGCCATGGAGATGGATCACGGGTGAATTGGTGGTGGGCTACACAAGGGGAATACAAAATGTAAAAGACATAAATAACAATAAAAATATATATTTAAAAAAAAAACAAAAAAAACCCAAAAAAAACAAAAAAAACCCAGAAAAATAGGTAAAAGTAAACAATAATTTATTCAAATAAAGTATAGACAGCTGATAAACAAAAAAAAATCTTGATTCTTATTGGTAATAGAAATGATGTTAATATAAATAATAAATGAAATACTATTTTTTGTATTCATTTAGAAAAGGCACTTTGAAGTATTTAAATGTACAATGTTGGTAGAAATGAAAAATCGTAACAGCCTTTCTGGAAAACAGTTTGGCAAGAAACTCAAGCATGTCAATTTCCCTTTACCTAATAGTTCTGTTCTAGGAGTCTATACTTTAAAAATGTGTGTGTGTTTATATAATAATGAAAAATTGGAACAACAAACGAATAATTGATATGGCATTCTCTAGCCAATAAAAATTATGCTTTTCAAGAATATTTAATAATGGGAAAATGTCCAACTTATAATTTTTAAATAGGAATATACTTATTGACATTTCTGATTTTTTAAAAAATACTCATAAATGGGCTTTATGTTGGTAATGTTTTATAATCTACTTTTTTCACCTAATATTATATGACAGAATTCCTCCTATGAAAGGATCCATATAGCTAATCAATATTTATCTTTCATCTTCTTTAAACCATTTCATAGTATTTTATTGTTTGGAAATACTTCATACTTCATAAGTGAACAATCAATGTTTTTATTTACAGTATTCCATCAAATAGATTAATAATGTTTAGTACCACAGAAAACAACACTTCCAGGAAGCTGTTGGCTCACTTTGCATATGTCAGTCTGTCTCTATACATACAAGATATTCTAGAAGCATATACAACAAAACAGTAATGGTGAGATTAGGGATAATTTAAATTTTCTTTCTTATATACAATTGTATTTTCCCAAATATTATACCAAAAAATATATATTTTTATGGTAAAGTTCTGAGTTTTCTTTACCAACTTGACTATAAAAGTTTCAGCCACTACTATTAGCTGTAGCATCAAGATCACTAAGGAAGCTGCTTTGTATGGCTACCTTCAGTTGTTCTTCCACTAGGGGTAACCCCTTCCTACCCCTGTTCTGTCTCTCCAAAGCCCCTCCCTCCTTTATCAAAGTCTTTCTCATCTCCTAGATCCAGCAGGCAGCCAACTGGAATAATTCTAAACTATATTTCACTTAGGTAGGTTTGTTGGTTTCTTGTTTCTTCCTCCCAACCATACTGTAAGTACTCAGAGGATCAAACTCTTATATTTGTATTCTTTACAGTGCCTACTGCCATCCTGGACATGTAGCAGATGCCAAATAGATACATGCTTGTTTTTAAATGAGATAGTAAAGGTAAAAACATCCAGCACAACGCATGCCACATATTAGATGAACAATAAATGACTGTTGTATCAGAAAGAATCATTTCTTCACTCAAAATTAACAAATCATGAAAGGAATATTCAACCACTCCCATGCCACATATTAGATGAACAATAAATGACTGTTGTATCAGAAAGAATCATTTCTTCACTCAAAATTAACAAATCATGAAAGGAATATTCAACCACTCCCTGTTAGACAAGGTAAGAGCAAGAACCCCAGAATAAAGGGAACAACGTTTGTCCTAAAGAAGAGCCACATCCCCCCTATTTGTAAGGGCTCAAAGGTTACATTTTGAAGGAATGTGGACAGGGAGACATAGAGTGAAACAAATACTTTCAACTCACTAAAAGCAGTAGAGATGTTTTAGATTAATCCAGTCTTCACACACACACACACACACACACACACACACACACACACACACACACAATCTTCAAACGACTTTATATTGAAAGGACATCTTTGACCACTTTAATCAGTTTGCCAAAATGGTATTTAATTCACTCTGTGAATCTCTGCATTTTACCTGTCCTCTCCACGTGCACTATGTGCCTCCTAAATAGACCACAAAAAGTTTACCTTACTTAAAAATATAACATTTTTAATTTCTTGCTAGTTAGCTTTCTAACTTTACAACAAACCTACATGGTACATCTATATGGCAAAATAATAGGGTCATTTATGTCCAATTTACAAGTATGTCCACATGCCTTAAATTCTGAAAATCGGATAAGCAATCAGTGGAATTTATGCCATACTTAAGGCTTAAAAGGCACATGTCCAGAGGAAAGGAAAGTATTTATTCAAATCCACTCTAAAATATTCTCTTCTCAGTCACTTTCATCTCTACTCAAGTTCTTCAACACGATCCAAGCAGAAATGGCTCACAAATTTGTATCTTCAGGCCAAGACTGTGTCTCCTCAGGCTTTTAACATGATTATGTAACTGGCAATTTGCCTTGCACTCTTGGTATCCTCATCAATAGAATAAAATGGATTCCCCATCAATAACTAGTTCCCCATCAATAATCCAAAAGTACTTTCCTTCCATGACCCCTTGTTTCAAAGAACTAGTCATCTAACTGATCAGCCTTAAAGCCAGGAGAAATCTATCACAGCTCATTCTCCCTTACCTCCATGCCCAAACTGTCTCTCAATTCTGTTAAAATTGTGCTTCCCACCATCTTCTTCACTTTATTTAGTCAAGCTTTGTCTATTTTAATAATCTCCTACCCAGTCTACTTGCATCCCTTCTAACCCCAGAAAAACCTGTTCACCATTTTATAGCCAAAAAAAAAAAAATATTAATATACCTTTCCTTCCTCTATTACAGAACCTTTATATAAAATGTTTTCTTGGGCCTCCCTGGTGGAGCAGTGGTTAAGCGCTACGCTGTGGAGCTGTCATCAACGGCGACATGAGTTCGATGCCTGGCTGGGGAGATTCCCACATGACGGCAGACCTCTCCGGTCCTGCCCGCTGCTCCCCTCAGTAACGGATTTCCGTCAGTCTGCCTATTCTGCTCCCCACTCTGTCTCTGGTGAACCCTCACCCACTCACGCCTCTGGCCTATACCCCAGCATAAATAAATAAATCTTTTAAAAAAATGTTTTCTTAACTTGAATCATTCTTCCTTCCTTAATAATTCCAACTCCCTAACATTTATGTTCAAACATCATTTTATAAAGATGGTTTCCTTGGCTTTTAAGACCTTGCCAAATCCCCTCCCCCCCCCCAACTCTTAGCACTTTGTTGCACACCTCCCTCATAATGCTCATCAGGTTGTTGTGGGCATTTGTTTGTTTTGTTTTATGTATCCCTCACTAGTCTAAATCATAAAGGTATGGATTTGTCTAATTCACCTCCTCTCACCAAACAAATCTAAGCACCTAACATAGTTACTCAAGAAATGTTTACTGGGTAATAAATGCACAAAGTAAATGTAAATAACTAACATCAAAACTTTCTCAAGAATTTTTTTATGGCAGATATTAACCAGGAGAATAAACCTTTTTTTTTAAGTGAAAATACATATGGAAAAAATACCTGGCACATAGTAGGAACACAACTTTGTAAAAAGTCACCTGCTTAAAATATTTCATAAAGCTAATATTTGCAATTTATTCCTCTGTATATTTATGGAGAGCAAGACCAAAACAACACAGTTTGCTCCCAGGATGCTCATAATGAAATGCTTCTGCTTCTTGAACATTCTTTGCTTTGTGTAAGTTTACTGTGTCTACACAAGACATATCAGGCCAAATGAAAGACAGAGTTGCAAGAATTTCCACTTTGAGAGCTGGGCTGGATGCCTGGGAGGGATGAAATGCAGTTCCCATTAAATGGATACCCAGCTGTCTAGTCGTAAGGCTCAGATAAAGAATATCTACTAGCAAGGGAATCATTGCTAAATATGGACCAAAGTATTCAGGATTTCAAATTTAGTTCCTTTAATGTGTGAGTGAGACACTCAAAGGGATAAAAGATGAAGTGTTTAATCTCTCTGAGTTCACTTAAGGACACATCCCAATAAGGAAAAGCTGTGGGGCTTATGATTGTTTAATAAAACAGTGCGAAGAGAATTGTTTGGCACTCGTTTGCACATGACAGACTCACAACGATTCATTTCTTTAAAAATGAAGCCCCACAACACCCCATCTAAAATTATGTTTCCTACCAACCTCGCTTAGTAACTACACATAGGAATGAGCACTGGCCTAGAGGCAGCATCCACAGATCTCCTGAGATAATGACTAGCTCGTCCATTTACAAGAATCCTGTTCATGACTCTCGGGTTCTTATGCCATTTCTCTGCCACTAATTAGCTCTGTAGCTTTCACAGGGTCTCAGTTCATCATGTGTAAAACGAGAAGGTTGGGTTTTTGAGTACTTAATGTGCCTTCCAAGTCTAAATCCTTTCATTCATGCCTGAATCACTGCTGGTGGATTGAGGTATTAAGTTACCACGGTGGTTGACAGAGTCATGAGAGCACTTGGTGCTGAGATTCTCAGATCTTTGGAAGACTCCATTGATAGGAGGAATTTATACCACCTTAGCAAAGTGAACAGAGCAGAAACCTGTTCTTTCCTCACAGGGCATACATAGCCTTGATGTGGGGGCTGACTGGAGACATAAAGGAGGGAGCACAGAGAGGCAGCCTTCATGGTGAGGAAGCAGTTTTGCCCCTAGAAGGCACAGGTCAGTTTTCCCTTCACTCTTGCTCTTAGCCAGCAGGTCATTGACCTCACATGCTTCACCTTCTGCAACCCTGACTCACAGGACTCAGCTGAAGAATATCAAGATTTCCATACCATACCTGTCATGCATTTTTAAAATGTATCCTCTCAAGTAACCCTTTGGCAAGGTTACCTCACAATAGAAGGTGTCAGAGGCAAAGAGATATATCTGTACAAAGACTTTTCATTTGAAAAGGCATAATTTCAAGCTGCCTCACTTTGTGTTTGCTTCTTTGTTTTCTTTCTAAATTGGGTGTCCTGACCCTATTTAAGGTTTTACCATAGGCAGGAAGACGAATGTCAACTTCCAAGTCTGCAGAAAAACTTCGTTCAACTACTCTACTAGAAAAAATTCTAAATTCAACATCTTTCCCTTGTTTATAAATATAATGCCTTTCTCAGAGTACTTTTTTCAAAATGTTGCACAAAATAGAATATATTAAAATAACTTTCAAATTTTATATATAACATATAATCTCTAAAATATAGCATGATGTCATTGAAGTATAATTTAAGAGTAATAGTACAAATTAAGATTTGTACTAGGTTATAATATATATTAGTCATTTCTTGGTAATTTTTTTGTCAACTCTCTTCTGAAATATATTTATCAACTCCCTTCTGTTTTATTTGAATCAAAATTTTACTTTTGTCTTAACAGACATTATGAAAGCTTTCTTTTTCAGTTTTGAAAGTCTACAATATAAGCTCATTCTTTCATTACCTAGTCCCTCAACTTACATTGTGTATTTTTAGCTTAAGCCAATCTTTCAATATTTACTTTATGTATGTAAATAACACATGATCCTTTTAGAAATGCTGCTTATATTACAAAAAAATCAGTGACTCTGATTGTCCACTGTTGTTATTCGAGTCTTACAGGTTCTAATTCAAGTTCCTGGGTGACTGGAGACACTGTCTTTCATCCTATTAGATCCATTAAGAATTAACAAGGATAATGACACATAATTATTGCTAGACAGTTTGTCACCCACTTTGAAGTTTCTAAAGCCAGGAAGTCCCAAACTGTTGTGTTGAGCAACACCACGGTGAAAAGGGAAGAGACAGAGTCATGGAGCAGGCTGCACAATGGCAGGATGCTGCTCGAGAGCAAGAGCCCGGCCTTTTTATTGACAGAGAAAAGGGTGGGTCAAACTGTATACTGGATTTAGGGAGTGAGTCCAGTGATACACACCCGACTCCCACCCGTGGCTCTAATCTTCTTAACACAGGTGTTCTGCAGAATAGTCCATGGGGGAAAAAGCACATCAGTCACTGATCCCTTGGGCCGTTATACCCACACCAAATGTATGCTCTTATTTGCTTATTAGTTGTCAGATTACAAAACAAACCTTAGTTTACTTAAAATGGCCTTTTTTATATTTAATTTCAGTATAATGTTTCTAAGTTAAAATAGAGTACAAATACTAATATGCATAAATATATAAACTGTTTTCATGAAAGTACCATTACAAATAGAAGTCAGCCTGTAGCAACTTTTGTTTTAAGAAAATTACTACTAATAATAGAATCCCGCTAAATAACAACAAATTATTTTCCTTACAAGGCAAATTGTTTCAGTGATGATTTAGAAATTATCATTTCAAATTGTTTATCTAAAATATCTTAATGCTGATTTGCTGATTGTCTCATCCCCTTCCACCACATTATAGGTTAAATCTCTGAATGTTTTAAAAATCTTTGTCCTCCTTCCTTCTGAACTTTATATCCTATTTTTATATAGTAAATTTGTTAACAATTTAAGAGCCAAAATCTATGCCTACTACCATCTATCTTTGTAGTAACTACACATTCTGTACAATGTAAAATATTAGGCCAAAGAAAGAACAGTCAAGTAAAAATTCTTTTAAGAACTGTGAGCCAGACCTGTATATCTACTAAGGATTCCACCACGAACTTTTTTGTAATGGAATTAACTGTTCCCTTTAAGTCACCACTTTTTATAAAAAGGACACAAAGTTAATATACAAAATTATACATTATTCAGAAGAATACCTTAATATATAAAGATAAAATAATTGTCTAGCCTGAAATCCAAAGGGAAGGCAAACCATGAGGTCAGGTATAGTTTCCCCATGACTTGAGCCAAACTATTAATTCTATCAAGGGAGCAATTCCCCTTCCCAGCAGGAAATGCATTGGAACTCCCTTGAGTCACTTGCAAACATTGTTATAAATGTGACATCAAGTCACATCCACACTCACAGTCTCATACTTTTCCCAATGTAGATATTTAGAGCCCCATATGATGACTCTATGAGCCTGCTATTTTCCTTATAGTTAAAGAAAATATCCTCTGAATATTTAGCCAAGTGACAGTTACCCTATAGATGCCTGCCTAGGAGGGCGGACCACCACAGCACAGTAACTTACTTGTTTATATGTCAGTTTCCCCAGAACCCATTATTATAATGTTTAGGTGTTGTAACACGTCAAATATTACAACACAAGAGACTGCCAAAGGCTTACACAAACTACACAGCCACGCTCTCTTGGTGAATGATTCAGGTAATTACAATGAAAATAACATCAACAAAGTTTGTAAACTGAAACTAAAATTAAAGAAAACAAATGAAGCTTTACTATGCAGAAATAGTATATAAGATTCTGATCAAGAATCATAGATCCTATTATTGGAAAGTAACCTAGAGGTAATTTAGTTTAGCTACCCAGCTGACACAGGTATTTCTTCTACAAAATTCTTGACAAGTGACCATTCAGCTTCTCCTTGTTCATGTCCAGTTCCCCAAAATATACTATGCTATTGAGTCAAAACTTGCCTTGCTGAAACGTCCATTCATTTACTCTGTTTTCTAGAGCTTTAAAATCAATTCTGCCATTCCTTGTACTGGGTTCACTTGTAAACTTGTAATGTTATTATAATAACAATAGCAAATACTTATTGAGTTCTTACTGTGTGCCAGGCATTGGACAAGGTGTTTTATATAAACTATATTATTTATTTAGTAATTAGGAGTGTAAATTCTGGAGCAAGACTTCCTGAGTTAGATACTAGCTCCACCATTTAGAAGCTTTATGACAGAAAATCACTTAACCTCTCTGTGCTATAGTTATTCAACTGTAAAATGGGGGTGATAATCACAGTGCCTATATATCATGTAGGATTGTAACAGACTTTAAATGCTTGTGTATAAAAGTATTTAGAACAGTGCTTAGCACATGATAAAGACTGTAAAAATGTTGTCATGCTACTCGTTGTTTGGCAACTTAAGTGTGGGATTTTCAATTATTGTTAAATAACATTATCCAGTGTATTTGCTATTCCATGTAGTTTTGCATATTAGTTTTTTTTTAAATAGGCTCAATTCTGTGAACTTGTTTAAGTATTTGGTTTGTTCTAAGAGCTTGAAACCAAGAGCATGACTTCTCCAGGAGAAGTATTTCTAATATATTCTCTCATGAAACAAAAGCATCCGGTGTTAAACCAGAAATGTTAAAAGTGTGCATGAAAAACAATATTACAAAATGTATAAAGAATCATAACATTTTTCTAAGCCTTTGGTTTAATAATCCTACTCCTGAAAAGTTATCCTAGGGATATAATGAAACAAAATGAGTAAGTTACATACCCCCAAATCTTCTTTACATCATTATCAATTCCATCTCCCAAAGTATATCAGTTAGATAAGTTATGATAATCATAAACATTATGTACTTAATCATTATGACATGTGAAAAAGTGGCAAGGTTATGATATAACATTGAAAAAGAAGAATCCCAAACTGAGTTATAATGAAATTACTACCATTAAAACATGTATAATTAAGAGAAAATAATAATAAAATGAAAATAATTCCAGTAAAATAGTACAGTTACTGGTTCACTTCAAAATATTTTCATTTAAAGATATTTATACACTAGATTACAGTGGTGAAAATAAACTAAAACTATTATATCAATGTAAAATCTCTAACAAAAAGTGTTTCAGAAAATTCATATGACAATTCCATTTATACAGTTTTAAAACTTAAAATACCACATCATATATTGTTTGTGGTAACAAGCATACATACATGTGATAACAGTGTAAATATTGGGGTAGGAATGATAAATACCAAATTTAGGCCAGTGATTACCTCTGGAGCCAGGGAGGGGAATGTAACCATGGAGAGATGAGCAAGGAGGGTTGAATACTCCAGTTGGTTGAAGAGCAAACTGATTTTTTTTTTAAATATTATCTTCTACTGGTGGCTCTCAACCCATCTGAAGAGCTTTTAAACATACAGATGGTAGGTTCCATCACTCTATATTTAGATTCAGTTGATTTAGAGTAAGACTTGGGTCTCAATAATTTGAAAAGCTTCCCAAGTGATTATATGGGCCCCCAAAATGAGAACTAATGTATTTTTTGTATAGCTAAAATATATAATGATGATTAAAACTGATGTTTAATGTTAACATATTATTTTAGCAATAAAAACATGAGATTTTAAAATATATATCTTGGATTCTGCTTAACTCATGAGAGAATTCTGCTGCTCTCCAAGTCCAAGTATCCATGGGCACACTGCTATCCAAGGACAAAGAACCTGGCATGTGCATTATGCAAGACTGGTAACCAAGCCCAAACAGATCAGGGGAAGAGTACAATTTAAATTGTCACGCCAGCAACAGCACAACTGAAAATGACACCCCCACAGTATTGTTTTCCCTGCAGAGTGAGTTTCACAAGAGCTCTCTTGTAGAGGATGACTTCTATGCCTGCAGCTTCCTCCTGCTCTGGGTCTCTATCTGAATGTAATAAAGGAAATAAGAGAAAGAAGCCGATCTGTTTCATCTCTACAAGGCAGGTTTGTCAGATTTCCATGATGCTAGGCCAGGGGGTACAGTGGAAGAATCATTCTGTGGGCCAAAAAGGAAGATAACCAATTGCCTTCTGAACAGTCTACCCTGCGGACAATCTTGAAGTCAGGAATGCAAACCAGAGGAAGCCACAGTGGCCAAGTCCTAGCCTCAGGTTTGTTAGATGAGGAAGGAGCCCTGAGTGTTGGTCACAAGTCCACTCTTCCCACTCACCAGCTGTTGGCCTTCTCAGCCTCTGTCTCTTCTCTGTTCCTATCCTCCAGAGCATTTGCCCTGGACTTCTGCCCTTATTCTTTTCCAGGCTTTCTTTAGAACTCAGAGGGCTTTCTTAGACACAGATGAAGCAATAACTCTCGTGACAGGAAAGAACAATTAAATAAGTGAAATGTAGGGATACTGGGGAGAGAGCCAAATTAATAAAATAACCTTTATGGACTGACTTCTGGTTCCTTAGTAACTTAAAATAGATGCTCTTAAAGTGAAAAGAAATGTCACCTTTCAGTAGAAAAACTTACAATTCACTATTGTGCAATTTGTTGTATAATTTGTCGTTGATGGAACCTAAATTCTGATAGGACATTCAACACTTGAGGTCCAGGATCCCAGCATATCAGATGACAAGAAAATTGTTAGTAAAGGACTTGACGATCCCACTGGGCCACAAAGGACTAATATCAGATTTAAAAGTATGTAGAAACAAATGGATTGAAAAAAGCATTGTTGCTACTCATTTTTGCTAAACAACCCAAGATTTTTTAAATGGAATATTTGAATAAAATGTTGTAGTTAAAGGGACCAAGTAATGCCAGGTTAAAAACAGTGAGTTCCTTTTCCTAGAAAATGAGATTTTTGATGGTGGGAGATTCTGATGGTCCATTTTTAAGAAGTTCATTTGTAAAGGCTTGGAAAAGAGGCCTCTCAATTATCTCTATAGATTGGAGGAACAGTGATTAATTCTGAGACACTGCAGATGGATGTGCATGTAAACAAATGTAGGCAGAAGCAGGTAGATTAAGGAATGCTACCTCTGCTATTATACCTGGCATGCTACCTATGTATTTATTTCTCCACAGCTAATCATACTAGCATTAAAAAAAAAAGCTGAGTGATTAAGTTCTGTTCCAAGAACAGCATTAATAGTACTAATTATGTTGGTAAGCAAACTCATAAACAACAAAAATAAATCAAGTCATATTTCAGTTCCAATGAAAATCAGTGTTTGCCAAATGGAAAGGGCCCCAATAATAGGGGGAAAATTATTTTCATGCAAGAAGTCCAGACATGAAGAATAAGAAGAAAAACTAAAAAATCCAGAAATAAAAGAATATAAAGCAAACTGTTATTTTGATAAATATTGTAGTCATTATTAAAGAAAATAACACTTTAATCAACAAAGTACACTAGTAATTCTCTGGAACTATGTGATGAAGTTATCTAACAAAAATGTGCCTCACACTTAATTAGTCATTTGTGCAGTCATCAAGCAAAGAATGCCAAGACTTTCATATAACCTAAGTTTTCAAAAGCAAGGACCAGTCAGACAAGTTTCCAGACAGAAGTAAAAATAAATGAAGAAAAGGAGACTGGGATTACATGGAGAAGACAGAGCTTGTCAACAAGACATAGTTTTGGGTTCCATGTGAATTAAAAACTCATAATTCAATTAAAAACTCAAGTTAAATTTCAACAAATCAATCAAGTGAATTAAAAACAACACAAATGCTCCATTATTGTTTAGGTTTCAATTTCATCACATAATTTGGGATAATAAACACAACCATAATAGTGTGTGTGTGTATATATATATAGAGAGTATATATATATATAGAGAGAGAGAGAGAGAGACATATATATATATATATATATATATACACACACTCTCGCGCGCACACGTGCTTTCTCTGTCTCTCTCTCTATATATACACACACACTATATATAATAGTATATATATAGTATATGTGTGTATATATAGCATATATGTGTGTATATATACTATATAATATATAATAGTATATATATAGTATATATGTGTATATATAGCATATATGTGTGTATATATACTATATAATATATAATAGTATATATAGTATATATGTGTATATATAGTATATATGTATATATAGTATATATATACTATATAATATATAATAGTATATATAGTATATATATATAAATAGTGTGTGTGTATGTATATATATGAGTTTCTCTCACATCAAGATATAAAATTAATCTCATACCATTGTGAAGAAAATCATAAAAGTGACAAGAGTGTCAGAAAAGTACACATTCTAGAACATTGTATTTTAAACTGAGAGTCAAAGTCTTAGGCCAAAGACCATGTTCAAATTGTTTCTCTTTCTGCAAGGATATTGAATGTATCTCTTACATAAGCACTATAATGCAGACTTCTCCAGTCTAGGGGTGTTGACAGGTAAAAATGATAGATACATAAATGCCCAATTTAAATTGAATTAGCCCATCTCAGTTCCCATTTTGAGATTCCTCCTCCCCTCCCCCAGGTTTGCTTATAGGTTCTATCCCAGTGGTGTTGTCTAATGAAACAGAGCTCCAGTTCTCCTTCCTTTCTTCCCTCCCTCCCTTCCCTCCTTCCTTCCTTCTTTCCCTTCCTTCCTTTCCTTCCTTTTCCATTAATTCATTCCTTTATTTATTTGATCACATTTTACTCATTGGTGATTAGTTATAATAATTTCCTATAGCAAATGCAATTTCAGTTCAAGTCCCCTAATCTCCAATCCATACCTGATGATTACCTCTATACCCTTTCTATATTGAAATTCTAGACATATCACTGTATTCACCTTTTACAAACTTTTTTTTCAAGCTTCGGGGTATGGCTAATATAAGCTCTATCCAGGTCTCTATCCTCAGGATTATAGAATTTGGGGAGTATCTGCTTAGCTTGAGGTTAGACAGGAAGAGAATTCTGATTTCTCAAGATTCTTTTAAGCTGGGAAAGACCTAGAAAATAATCCAGGATATGATATCCCAAAATATTCTCAACTTAGCAGTTAGAACCTATAACTATAGCAAATATTTATAGTATGCCCTTTAGAAATTACAGTTAATAATAACTGAGCATCCAAATACATAAAGAGTTTCTGATAAGTTGGATCTAATAGGATTCTTCCTGAATATAGAGTTGGACACTCTACAAATTCATTGAACTGTTTATAATCAGGTTAATCATGATTTTACAAAGAGGCAGAGTAATTTACTCAGGATCATACTGCTAGTAAGTAAGGCAGATAAGATTCTGACTAATCCTGCTAGTCTGATCCTAAGCTCTGTACACTAACCACCATCCTTCATGAGCTGTTGCAGCTATTAGTTTCACCTGTCCTCACATTCTGGAATCCTTTACAATGTACTAGCAATAATTACTTTGGAGGAAGAGTCCTCTGGGATAAAAAGAAAATAATTCTTGACTGAGAAGACTGTTCTTGCTCCAGCTCTGCTAATTACTACCATGAGCAAGGACAAGTGTCTGCACCTCACAACCTATCAGTTTCCTCATCAAAAAACAAACAAACAAAAAAACGCTAGCATGGAAATGAATGGTCTCAAATTCCCTTTCATTTCTAAAATTCAAAGCTTAAGAAAAATATATTCTAAATTTAGGAGTATATATTTTAAATTAAGGGTATAATTTAAATTGTAAGTCTTAGTCTATAATATAATAACATGTTTGAATTTGATTACACTGTAAGGAAAATCTCTCAAGATTTTTCTTTCATAGAGGACTTTAAAATACTGAATTTTTGTAAATTCTCAACTTAAAATGATCTCATTTTATCCACCCTTTTCAAGAGGATAAGTCCAGCTCTGGCAATGCCTTGGACTCATGAAGCGCCATTCTTGGGACTGAGCAGAGATAGGCACTTTCTGTACTGGCATCTGCTCAGCCCCCTTGATATTATGACATATATAGATAGTGGTAATGGCCAATGTTGATGAGAAGTAGAAAGTAACAGACTACAGAAAGATAGGAGCAAGACAAGAGGCGACAGAGGAAACGGTGGGACCTGACAGAGTGACATCTCCAGCCACCCTAACTCATTATCAGTACTGGCTTTGTATAAGAGAAACAAGTTTCACACATATTAATACACAACATATTAATGCACAA
The DNA here is from genome assembly GCA_004024925.1 of Scalopus aquaticus. NCBI lineage: Eukaryota > Metazoa > Chordata > Mammalia > Eulipotyphla > Talpidae > Scalopus > Scalopus aquaticus. The sequence goes on from PVIJ01006142.1 coordinate 13,719, forward strand.
CTTGTACTGACTCAGTCCTTCATATAATCATAATGATCCTCTTTCTCCTTCTCTTGCTCCAACTCTTACCTCCACATTCTTGAATCCCTGCCTAGACAACAGCTTATAGTTCCAGTGAGGCTGCCTGCTTGGGCAACATAGGGGACAGAAAGGAGTTGCAAAGGGAATTTAGATTTCTTGAATCTCTTAACTTAGGAAAGACCAAGAAAAAGGATCCAAGATGATAACAACTGTAAATATTCTCAGCTGTGTAAAGCTGGACCCTGAAACTGTACTAGATACTCATCCCTGGAGTTGTACTTGACTCATAGTGTTAACAGATAACATTTATTAAGCACTTACTAAATGCCAAGTACTATTCTAAAAAGCTTATACGTACTAACCTATTGTTTCCTCAACAACACTATGAAATAAGAACTTTTATCACTGTAAGATGAAGAATCTAGGGTCTCCCTGGTGGCGCAGCGGTTGGGCGCTGCGCTGTGGAGCTGTGGGCAGCAGCGAAGCGAGTTCGAAGCCCAGCCAGGAAGATTCCCACATGGTGCGGCAGACCTCTCCTGCCTCGCCCGCTGCTCCCCTCAGCAGTGTGTTTCTGTTGATCTGCCTGTGCTGCTCCCCACTCTGTCTCTGGTGGACCCTCTCGCTGCGCCACGCCCCTGGCCTGTACCCCAGCTTGTATGCATAAATAAATAAATAAATCTTTTTAAAAAAAAAAGATGAAGAATCTAGACTCTGAGAAATTAAATAAGAACTAGGTTACAAAATCAGATGAACTGGTTCCAGAGCCAGTGTTGCTAATAGCTCCCCTATGCCGTCTTGGTGTAGATACTATCCCCAGAAACCCTGAATTCATCTTATAGATAAGAAAACCAAGACCAGTGAGGTTAAAAGACATTCCAAGATCCACATAGCTAAAGAAATAGCTTCCCCCCTCCAAAAAAAAGCCTAAAATTTCCAACTTCTAAAACAGTAATTCTCCGATTTTTTTACTGACTCTGAAGGGTCTGGGTTCTAAAGAGGAAGTGTCTTAAATCTCTTATTCTTTGTTCATATGAAAACTGTTCTGTGTCCCTGACAGTTTGTCATTCTTCTCTGGAAGGTTCTGACTTCCTTGAGATGTGGAACCCAAAATAAACCCTGGCAAAATGTATACACCAGCAAGGCCCAATGAAAGGTCCACTGTCCTTCCTAAGATAGTTTGTATACTTTTAAAAAGGAACAAGAAAACATTTTTCTAAGGATAACACCAATTACCACCAATAGCAGAATCTACCCCAACTCTGACGTTTTTTTTTTTCAGTTTCACACATACACACCAGATGTTATAAGGAAAAACAGTAATTTTGAAAGTAATATCTTAAAGTAAGGTATATTAAGAGAACAAAATAGCCCTCTATATGTAAGATGATGAGCACAGTTCCACGGTGGATGACATGCCACATTATTGCTTAGCATGTTAATATATTTGTTAAGCTAGTTCCAAGCTTCTAAATTCACCTAGCTCATTAAGGTGTACGTTTACCAGGCCAAACACTCTGAAACTGCGGTCCTTTTTCTACTTCTTTAAGCAGGAATAGATTCTGCAACAAGACATCCCTCATCCCCTATGTTAATTTCGACAAAGGAATGATCGCCAGCATGAGTTTGCATGTAACTTACTGTGCTGTACCCATTCCCCAAGGAGTCAAAGAGTGGAGATGAAAGATTTGTTCTCTGAGTTATGCTAATTTCAACAATTTTGTGTGGCTTTAGAAAAAGCTCTGCATTTTTTTAATCAAATAAAACATTTACATGTACTTTGCTTTTTGTGCATTTAGTATATTCACATACTGTAAAATACACTAAGCAAAATCATGATAAACCTATTGTCTCAGAGGTTTTAAGCCTCTCAACAAGTTCACATCTATTTGTTTCAAGAGCTTTATTTTCCTGATTAGACAGCAAAAATAATTTGATGAATTAACTAAATCAATCACCACTTGAAATGTAGGCATTCTTAAAATGAAACTATGTCTATTTATGAGTTGTGAGCCTTATTGTAGTTAAATCAAATAAGAGATAGGAAGCTGCATTCAAAGTTGCTACATTTCATCTTCCTGGGCAGTAATTCAAATTTAAATAAATTTTATTTAATTCCATCCTAAATTATGTGTTTGAATGCAATCATTTTGAGAGTAGACTGAGTAAATTTAGATAAACAATACTCAGATTAGTAGTATGAATAAAAAAGAAACTTATTTTGTTCTGATTAATCAAAGAAAACATAAGGAAATAAAGCAACCTTTTAGGGATGTCTGTGATATGAAAGCTGACTGTGACCACACAGACAGAATATCCTAGAAAGAATAACTTCAAATTATTTTTTTCAAATTAACCCAACTAAATTTTCTAGATTTTATAGCAATTCATTTTACTTGGTGCTAATCAACTTAAATTTTAAAAATGAGTGTATATAAGAAAAATCCAAAAGGTAAATTTCTAAGTCGCTAAATGAGTTACTAATCAGCATTTAAAATTCTCAGCTTGTTTCTACCTCATTAGCCTATATTTCAAATTCATATTTATCTTATAATATGCTTCAGTTTTTTAACACTCTATGTGATCCAAATTGATGATAACCCATATGAAATAGTCATGAAGTTCTAACTTGTGGAAAATATTTAGGACTAAATTATTTTGGCATTAAAGAAGGCTCTCTTTGGAGGCAACAGAAATTCAGATTTCTATCTGTCACAGACTGTGTATAGATATTTATAAAATTAAATCACTAAAAAGTCATTTTTATCATGAGCAACAGAATCTTACTTCATTTAATTTACTTCCATTCTCTTGCCTGCCCTTGATCTTATCATTCTTCTGATGGCAGAGACAGACAGTCTTTTGTTTGTTCTGGGTGTGGTTTCATCCATGTTGGGTAGAATAGCAAAGCAAAGCAGGATGCACGTGTATGACCAAAACAAAGGAATGTTAGCAAGCAATTTTATGGGTTATATAATCAGTGGTGCTTCATATTAATTTCCTGTGATTGATGTTTTAAATCTTAATTGCGCCATTTTATAATCAGTCACTAGCTGCAAATAATGCAGGTCACAGTCACCAGATTAGTGAGTCTCACATTGCAGAGGCCAATCTGCACATTTGCCAACAGTTTTCAGAACAAGAGCTACTAAAGAAACATAGTAGCCATACTGTTTGGGTCAAGAAAGTTGGTTTAGAGCCACAGTTCTCAAGGTGTGATCCCTGAAACAGCATCACCTAGGAATTTGTCAGAAATGGAAATTCTGAAAGTGGGGCTAACCTGAATTTTAACAACCTTTCTGATAGCTCAGGTACACACTAAAGTTTGAGAACCACTGGGTTTTAAAAAATGTATGGTATGTTGGTTTTATTACAAAGCTTCAGAGGACCCAAAATAATGTTCACAATTCATTGTCTTATATAGAGCTATGAAAAAATGGGGGAAATGAATGTTAGTGGAGATTTGTAGGTAATCTAAAGACACTTACAAAAAAAGAGATAATATTTAAAAACATAACCAACTTTATATTTACAAACATGGAGGCTATGTAGAGAAAGGATGTGAATCTCTTTTCATACAACCTACTGAGGCAAACACTTTCTGGGAAAAAGTTTCTTCCAAAGATGGGGCTGCCATCTCTTAGCAAGAGGAGCTCTGGAACAAGGACAGGAGCTCAGGCTGTGGGACATCTGGGTCAATGCCATAACAGTGGGGACCTGTAACACTGACTCCATGCATGAAGTATTTAATACAAATCTGACTTAATGTGTGCAGATGAAAATTCATGCCCTCATAAAGTCTTCATCATTGTTGAACAAGGCCAGGAAGTCAGGACTAGTCCACCAAGGCAGTTTAAGTTGGTACACATGCCTGTATAGTGGGTAGGACACCCATTGCCATCCCCACTTCTTTTCTCCTCTCCTCTCTTGTTCAGGGATCTCCTCAAAAGGCCTATATGCCAGTCTCCAACATGGAGTTTGGCTTACCTATTACTGCTGCATTTAGAGAATCAATAAATCAACCTAACATTTAACTGACATGAATGAATTCAAGAATTAATAGTTTTCTTGAATTCATTCATAGTAGTTAAATATTAAATAATTAGTAATTTTACTCTAAGACTTAAAAAATATTATTCCTTCCTTACCTGCGTATAGTATGTTATTTTGGGGTTTTGTTGTTCTTGTAATAATTTTTTTAATGAACATAGTATTGTTTTCATGTTACAGTTTTATGAAATATAAATTCATGCCCCCACTTTTTCTAAAAATAACTTTAGTCCATATAGGACTTCCCAATGAGAAACATATATAACTTTTTTATTGAAATAGAAATATAATTCCAAAGTCATAAAAAGGAGGAAGAAATATGTTCTAATTCCAAAGGCTAAGATGATTACTGTGGATGATTAATTCTATTTCTGACAACCAGAAAAAGAAAAGTAATACAACATGTTGTTTTATAGTGGGAAGTAAAAATTAGGCTTTTCAGAAGAAATTTTTTCTGTAGTACTAAGCCCTAAAATGAAACAAACCAGCATATGATGTCTTATATAGAAGACAATGTAGGCTCTTTTACTCAAAAACTTCAATAGTTTTATAGAAACAAATCTGGTACTTGTGCTCTCTAAAGGATAAACTCAGTAATGGGGATCTGGAGAGGAATAAGTTAATGCTATATAAATATGTACTTCTACAGTGATCTAATGTGGTACAAGGGCAGATCTTAAAAGTCACCAAAAAGTACATGGATAACATGTCCCTTAAACAACTTTGACTATCACTTTTCTCTGCTTAGCTTTTGGAAGGAGTGAATTTGCTCAAGGTTATTCTCCAACCAGAATCTAGAGTGTTAGAATACTGCTGACTGATGAAAGATAAAAGACACATAAATCTTGTATATCAAGCAAGCAGGTGGCAAGGCTGACATTCTATTAAGCAAGCTGAAAAGGCTGCTCTCAGGAAATGTGAACAGCAGAAAATCTGATCCAAGTTATAATTTTTCCTCAAGAAATGACTTTGCCTCCATACTTGTACCGGACTGAGGTCCTGAAGAAATATACAAATCTTCAGAATTGCATGGGATGCAAATTTTTAGCAACCATGTTTGGGCAGAACCTGGTATAACATAAGCTTGACCTGGAAAATATCAGAGAAGGTGTCATCAATTTTGCCACTCAGCCATAGAGAAAGTACTCAGCTGCTTCTGTGGAACATGTGATTCTGAGAAGCATAATTTCTTGACACACCTGCCAAAATAAATTAGTTCAAAATATACAACTCATGGCATCTGCCTGAGTTGACGTACTGCATGATGCTTTTTGAATTCTGGTGAATGACCATAGGAGGTGGTAAGTGATACCTGAACCATTCTTTCCGGATAAAGTTAAATAGAGTAATTGCTTATAGAGACCACCCATAATACATGCTAATAAAACTATGTCATAAACACGTAGAATCATAACTTTATGATATCCTGTGGCAAAAGGGCTCACATTTCAGTTATCAAAAAAGTGACCTCCCACTAAATAAGCCTACATTAAAGAACAGGATAGATAAACATAGTCCTGTTTTGTAACCCTTGAGATTGTTACTTGACTTCACAATCTTTTCTTGGTGCCCTTGAATTTTTAGAGGACATAAAAAGGGGAGCATTTAAAGGCTTTAATAGTTAGGGGTTCATATTAAGTGCTGTGCAGATCATTAAGGCTAACGGGTGAACGGGTTCAAAGTTGATTGAGATTTCTCCCTTTTTTTCAGTAAGAAGGACTATACTTAAATTCAATTTCCCACCAGAGTGGTGACCTCCACTATCTCGAGGTTCTGAGCAGCTATCATCTATGTTCAGACTGCTTTGTGCCAAGGCATATTTATCCCTGAGTCACAGAAGACGCTCTGATGCTTGCCTCATGAAACAAGAAAGGGAAGTCACTGTCCCACTACTGTAAAAGGGCTTGGAGGGTTCAACCACATCCCAGCCAGTATGTTCCTCTCTGCAAAAGTTGAGAGATTAAGAGATACATACACCTGCTAACCTGCACGAGTGATGTACCCTGGTGTTTGCCCAAACACTTTTCGAGACAAAGCCTTACAAGCCTGTTTTATAGCTGAATTCTGTCCATAAAATCAACTTGAATACATTTCAGAGAATGTTGTAACAACCATTTTTTTGGACCAAAAAAAAAAAAATGTGTTTTCCCTCCCCCACCTCATCTTTCCCCCCCCACAGGCTAGAGGAAGAATAAATCTCTATAATTAATCTCTGACATTCTCTTACAGATTATTAATACACAGTTTTCCTTACAGCACATCCACTTCTTTTTGGGAGTGAAAGGGAATTGATTGTATAGTAGCTATTTATAAAAATTTGTTGTCAGCTCTCTTTTTATATGCTGATATGGGTTCATCTCTTCTGTACAATTATGTTAATTTTTGAATAGGTACAAAATTCTAAAGGAATAAGACAAATAAGATATGTTTCCTTCTTACCTTATTTTGCCAAATACCCAGTTTTAATCTCCAGAAGTTATTATCGGTTTTCTTGTATATCCTTAAGATTTTCTATGTAAAAGTTTTAAAAACAGTAAAAATAGCAAAGCAAACGCATTTTTCTGCATCTTGATTTTTTTACTCAACAATACATCTTGACAAGCACTGCATATGAGTACAAACAAATCTGCTTCATTCATCTCAAAAGTTACATAGCATTTCATCTCATGTTTGCACTATAGTCATTTAAGTGGTTTCTTTTGCTATTATAACCCAAGGTAAAGTTAGTATCCTTATACAGTTTTTTTCTGCATGTGCAAATATATACATAAGATAAAATCCTAGAAGTGGAATCACTAGTAAAAGAGTATGCATGTGCTTAACTTTAGTAACTGTTGCCCGATTTTCTCCAAGAGGGTTGAAATCACTTATTGTTCTTTTAGCAATGTATCTGAGAACACTGCATAGTATCTCCATTATGACCAGTCAAGTACATTATCAAACTTTTTTCTCTTTGCTAACCTGGGGTAAAAAATTAATCATTATAATTCAAATGAAAAATTTACTCTTCCTCTTTTCTTATATTTACACTACTTGTCTTTTTCTTTCTTGCTTGCTTGCTTTTTTATTTTTTTTTACTCTGTTGCATTAGCTGCAACCTCTGGAACAATGTTGAATTATCATGGTAAACATGACTATCTTTGTCTTGTGTTTGACTTACATGGGAAGCCGTCTGATGTTTCATGTTAGGCATGATTTTAGGTCTTTTGCCATCTTAAGAATGACACCTATTTCTGCATGTTACCAAGAAGTTTATTTTTGTATATTTCACCTAGAACTTGAATTTTTTCAAATGTTTTTCCATATCTAATTTCACATTTTTTTAACCCTTCTCACCAACTCTGCAGTCTATACTATCACTTCCATACCCAGTGTAACTTTTCGTTTATCATCCAATCAATAATTACCTCTACCCTCACATACAGTAGAGTGGATACCATGATTTTCCTCCCAGATTGTTCACCCATCTCAAAGGTACTAAATGCTCGTACCTGCATTCCTCCCTGGGAACTTCTTTAGGTTACAGGTACTACCCAGCACTAGTACAAGTTTGTACTCTGACTGGTTTATACACGGGTGCTGGGCTGGCTCATTGGCCTCAATTTGGTGATGATTTTAAAGGGCCATCCTAATTCTGGAACTCATGATAGAAAAGAATCACTATGAGTCATCTCCTTGTGTCCCAACCCAGCCTCCCTTCATTCCTTAAGGTGTAACTCCTGGGTGAATTCTTGTAAAATCTTATGCATGTGATTTTTTGACTCAGTGTCTATTTCCAAGGATCTCAATCTAAGACACTTAGAAAGTTGTGAGCCTTATAATAGATATTATTCCACTCGTCTCTCTAAGTCTCCACTCTTTCCCACCCAGTTTTTTGCCCTGGGAGGCTCACTTGCATGAATTATAGTAACAGAACTCCTCTGCCCTATGACTTTCTGTTGGATTTAGTCACTGGAGTACCACACCAGAAGATCCAAGAGAGGGAGGAGAATAAGGTTAGGTTTATTCTGTCAATGTTGGCTGGGTCTTTTATTCTACTGAAGATGAGTGCTGTTCTCAAACTGCCTGTCCTACATGACTCTATCCTTCCAGTTTCGGCAACATCTGTCTACTTTAGTCCCCTCAAATCTAGAGATGATGAAAACTCTATTGCTACTATTTTTATGGTTCCCCTGCACCGGCCATACCTTTTAAACTAATCTTCCTTGGAAATAAATCTTTCTCAAATTTTCTAGGTTTGAGCCATTTATTTACTTTTTGGACCAAAACTAACATATAACTATCAGATATAAGGAGCAAGCTGGATTCCCTTCATTGCTTCCTGGATATACTGGCAAATTTTTAACAAAGGACAAAGGAAATAATAATCAGAGCTATTATTTACTCAGTGCTTACTATGTAGTGGTCACTGCCAAATAAAAATACAAAATGAAACTTAGGTAAGAAGAGATTTCCTTTGAAAAGACTATTGCAAAGAAAGTAGGTGGGGATAAAAGAAAAAGGTGTCCTAGTGAAATCAGGAGAACTCTCTCACAGTAAGATCCACAGCATCTCAATTTTTAGGTAAAGTGACTTTTTTCTCCAATATAGAGGAGTAAACAGACTAGCGAGGATCTGAGGTGGGAAAGTGGGGTGGCTGTCCTCACAGTAGCTCAGAGAATGATGTACCCTGAGATCAACCTATTTTAAAGATAGGCTGTTAAGGGTGACTCAGGCTGAGGATAGGTCAAAGTTCAGGGACCTAGAAGGAGAAAATCCAAACCAAAACTGGGTTAACGAATATTTTGTTCAGATTGATCAGTGTGGACAATGCAGTTCAGCTGCTTATTAATGAGGTAAGGAATGGAAAGTTTGAGGATCCATGTCTGGTTTTCATCATAGTAAACCAGGCGGCAACATGACGAGTTTTATGTAAATCTTTCTGGATTAAGGAGGGTTCTTTGTAGTAAGCCATTTTCCAGGACACAAAGGGTATTCTTTAACCATTGCTGTTTTCCAGGATCACAGGACTCGGGTAAAATGTAACACTATAAGCAATAACATATGATTTTAAATGCATTATCATATTTAATCTACTTGTTTAAGTACAATAGAGGGTCTCCAAACCACAAACTTGGGCTTGTTAACTTCAGTTTTCTCTCTTTAAAGGTGTTAAGGACAGTACTGACCTCAGTATGATTGTTGTGAAGATTAAACAAAGAAATACACAAAAAAATGTTTACATGATAAAATGTATACAAAAATGGTGTATAATGAATGTTCAATAAAAGTTAACTATTAATACCATTATTTTTCCCAATTTTCAAAAGAGGGTGTTGAGGCATGGGGAGGGTATTTTACTCTAGTACAATAAAGATTAAAACCCTCCTAGAATGCATTATTTTACCTTCTCTCATTTATTGCACTTTCCAAGTGTGGGGGCAAGGGGAAAGAAAGTAGACACAATGTTAGACAAAGCCAGGATCAGTTTTCCAGAGTTACTGCCTACAATTCAAGAAAAAGAGGAAGGAAATGAATCACTTAATTTTTTCTCTAACCCGTGAGGTTATTGAGGTGGTAGCAGAAAGAAAACATTCTTATCTACCAGAATTGTCATCATTTTGCCAGCAGTCTGCAGTCACCCTAAGCTGGCACTGGAATAGCAGCCAAGAGCCCCTACCTCCTCCCAATTTATCAAGCCCTCCAGAGTCTCCCCATTCTTTCTAGGCAGTCCTTTTATGTCTGGATGGTACATGCTTGCAAAATTCTGTGGAGCTGCTGTGATTTATTTTCTATTAGACCAATTAGCAAGAGCTCTCTAGATACAATATTATTGTGGTGATGACTTCGTTTTTATTGTTATCATCACATGACTAAACTTGAGTAATTTTATTTCTCTTGCTCTACCTTACAAGCAAGAAAAATTGAAAATGTTAGAGTTGTGACCAGACATGGGAAAACTGAAAATTTGGTAAGAGTTAGCAACAAATGAAAAATGCCAGAATTTAGTCAAATTTACAGATAACATATCTTAGCTATATCTTTTCATATCCATCAACCACCTACAATTTATAAAAAGGTGCAAGAGAGCCCCAACACTGTGAATAAGACTAGAATCTTATAACCCACAGTGTATTAAAGTTTTCTAATGAAACACGAAATTTCTCCAGTTACCATTCACCTAGTGATCAAAGACAGTCCCAAAGATTATTTTTGATCATCAAGGAGGGCTGATCTCATTAGATTTGACCTGATTGCTTATATATAACAAGGTATAACAAGAGGGTAATTTACTATAATTGGCTTTTAAAAGTTTTCTTTGCTGAATATTTTAATAAAGAATCTCAGATTGGACTTTAAAAATCCCTCAAAGCTTGGAAGACAAGCCAAGAACTCACCACCAGATTTTACCTGTAATGCCTTTAGATTTGGGTGAATTCTGTTCTTTTCATGGCCCCCAAAATATCATAAAGTTCCCAAACCCACCAAGATGTGACCTCCCCTTGTAAGGCTGAGAACTCTGCAAGTCAGAAACTGTTTTGGTTTTCCCAAGATGACTTTATAGAAATTAACTACATAAAATTAATCTTAGCTCCTAAAAGGTTTAGGTCAGATCTGATTCTGTGACGATATTCTCAAATATGACATGTCAGTCAAAGCCTATATTTTAAATCATGTACTGTCAACAAAAATTATAAATTCTTACTTAACCTACCAAATAATTATTTTGCCACTAAAATAACAATATTCAATAAGAATTTCCAAATTTATGGAAGATTAGGCAAAAGGAAAAAGATAAATATTTCAATTTTGTTTAGGATAGTATAGCCTAAACTGTTAGAGATAGCTTAACAGAAAAGAGAAAGGGGTTCCTTATACCCAAAAAAACAGAACAGTATCCACAATATTACAAACAAAACCCGTAGTCATCCTTCCTCAGTTCATTCAGTCCCATGTAATTATTACTTTGCTTGATCTTGGGTTAGTAATCTAATGAATCCATCAGTTTACCCACTAGAATTCTGGAAATGGTGACTCAGCTCAGTGGTATGATCTCAAAGTTAGTCAAGCAATGCCATCAGAAGCCCCAGAATAGTATTTTACATGGGTCTGAGTGACAGTCCCTTTTGTTAAAGTTGAGTGGACACTCCTGTGAATTTTCTCTCACTTCTCATCTTTAACTTGACACTTTTCTATGTTTCAAATAAAAGACTATTGGCAAGAATTTTTAGAGAAGTCTCATTTCCCACCTACCTTTCTCTGCTGTGTGTGCTTTTACTACTCACACAGAACAGCTCACTTCTGACATTACTAGTGACCAAATATATGGGCTTTCCTTACACTAAGCAATTCTCTGCAACATCAGCTGGGTGTGCTTCATTTTAACTCACTACTTACACTATGTACTTGAAGATAGTGTCAGATCCCACAGATTAAGGACTCAGTCCCACAAGACTACTCCCACTGCACTTCAGATACCAATTACAGGTAGTAGGTCCCAACATCACCAACAACTTCAACCCAATTTAGCTAAAAATTTCCATTAAACCCTTCTTGGGTTTAATTAATTTGCTTGATGGGCTCACAGAACATAGGGAAATACTGATATTTGCCAATTTATTTCAGGATATGATAAAGGATAGATGTGAATAGACAGATGAGATAACATAGGGCAAGTCCCAAGTGTCTGTTTCCACGGAGTTGGGGTGTTCACCTCTGAGTAAACAGATGTGTTTGTCAGCCAAGAAGCACTCTGAACTCTACTGTTGATATTTTTATGAAGATTTTCTTAGAATTATTAACTCTATTTCCAGTCCCTCTTCCCTCTCTGGAAAATGGAAGGTGGGGCTGAAAATTCCAACTTCTAATCACAGCTTAGTATTATTGGTACCCAAGCCCCATCCAGAAGCCCAATGAGGGTCACTGCAATAAAACAAAAGATGCTCCCAATGTTCTTAAACTGAGGAATTTATTTTATTTTATTTTATATATTTTTATTGTTATTTATGTCTTTGACATTTTGTATTCCCCTTGGGTAACCCACCACCAATTCACCTGTGATCCATATCCGTGGTCCCTTGTGTTCTTTTCTACTCCATTTTAACACTGAGGAATTTAAAAGGGTTTTAGAAGCTCTGTGTCAGGGAAGGGGTCAAAGACATATTAGAACAATAGATGCCCCATCTTACCACTTGGGAAATTACAAGTTTCTGAAGTTCTGTACTAGGAATCAGAGAGAGATCACACACACACATACACATACACACACACACACACACACACACACACGTGCATGCAGTTATATGTGTGTGTACCTATCTATAAAATCTCATAGCAAGCAACTTCAGTGTAATTTCTAAATGGAAACAGAGAAGTCAAAAATACATAAACATGTAAAGTTTATAAGAAGTAAGTCCTGGCATTATAAGAGATGGACTTGTTATCACTGCATGTATACGAGTTTGCTCTAATATAGCTAATGTGATACATTTGGAAATTAAAATCTATTATTCAAAAGAGTTTAAAACTAAAAATTTCTGATTCAACTTTATACTATTTAAAAAGTGTCTCAAACAGAGTTTCTAACCAATGTTTTAAGATCCAAACCCAAGGCAAAAGAATGAGGTAAAAACAAGCAAACAAACAAAAAGCACATGCAAAAGGCAAGAGATTTATACAATCTGAAGAGAAACAAGAGTATACAAAAGACATGTAAATAAAGGAGTAAAGTTCTCAGGAAATTGAGAATTCTAGCTTATATGCAGGGATTTTTTAAAAAGATTTATTTATTTATGCATACAAGAACTGGGGTATAGGCCAGAGGTGTGGGGGGAGGGGTGAGAGGACTCACCAGAGACAGCGGGGAGCAGAACAGGCAGATCTACTGAAATACACTGCTCAGGGGAGCAGTGGGCGAAACGAGAGTTCTGCTGCACCATGTGGGCTAGCTCCCAGGTCGGGGATCAAACTCGTGCTGCAGTGGCTGCTGATAGCTTCATAGTGCTGATGCTTAACCCACTGCACCGCCAGGGAGGTCCCCTGGTTTAGTATTTATGTTACATGTAACCACAAAGGCAGATCTATATGAAACCTAAACAAATTGAGCTTAAATCAATGAGAAATTAAGTGACAAAATCTTGCAATTTTGCTCATAATTAAAACAAAGGGGGAGAAAATTTCCTGGCATCATACCACAAAAACTTCATTTAGAACTTTAAAAATTCATCCCCATATTCCTACTATTTCTATTACTTTTATTCAAGGTATTTTCCTAAAAAAAAAAAATTTTGGCACTCAAGAAAAAGCTAGTGCCTATTAATGTAAGGCATATATTTCCCTCCCATTATAAGAATAGAGGCTAGCTACATATTTACATTCCTTGTATCAAAAATCAAAGAAAAAAATCACAGTTATCTTTTATGAGTGTGTTGAAAGACTTTTTCTTAATAGTGTTAAAATTGTATCTTATAACAAGATTTTTTTTTACTGATCAGTTACAAGAGAGGTATCATGTTCAGTTTGGTATACCACATTTTCAAAACAATACTAATAAAGAAAAATGTATCTAGGATGGTGCTCACAAAAGTGAAAACTGGCAAACATAATTCTGTAAAACATCCCCCTTCCCAATTCCAAAGAGGGAACTGTGAATACTTTACATTCCTCCTAGAGCTTCACAGTATGCTTAGCATAATAAAGCTTCTGAGAGGTCTTAAAGTACAGACATTTCTTTCATTTTGATTAACACGTTGCTTTCCAAATGAAGTTTTTCTTTTTCTTTTATCACAGCATCATTGACTATCCTGCTCAACCAGATTTTGAGAAATACTGCTTTGGAAAGCATTAATCCAGAGAGTGAACAGGTTGCAGAAATATATGGAAATGAAAGAACTGGGACTCAGGAAAAGGGTTGAGTTTGGATTCATACAGACGTGCTTTCTATATCAGCTCAGTCACAAAGAAGTGGCATGACCTTTCTCACCTGTAAAATGGGTAGAAAATACTAATTTCAATGTTTTTGCAACAAATAGCCCTTCCTTAAAGCCCTTGCTTACCTACCTCCCAAACTGGGAAAGAGGAGCATCTACCATATGCTTGCCAATTACAAAGATATGGTTTAGTCAATCTAATGGAGGTGTTTCTGATGTTCAAAAGCATTCATTTTGAAGTGCATTCTAAACTATTTAACTTTTTTCCTCTTGCTCTATTCTTTCCTTCCAATCTCCTAAGACCATGCTCAAGGACCACTTATTCCAAGTACCTATTTCTACCTCTGAACTTTTTCTAGGATTATACTGTACGTCTAGTACATTTTCCTCTAACTTAGCCACCTAAAAACAAACACAGCTGCTAATAGTCTATTTTTTCTACTATGTTAAATTAAAATCACCCCAAAAAATACGGAAACGTATTAAAATATAATAAAAATGTTAAGTTTAAAACTATGGTGCCTAAAAGACATGACTGTAATGTTTGCAATCAAGAAGGTTTGAACAAAGCAAAGAAACATTCAAGAAGTTCATATTAGGTCTAAAATGTTCTCAAGATAGCTTTATGGATAGATGATTGTGCTAGACATCTTCTATTTCTCTCACTCCTACCCTAGATCTATCCCCAGGCTCCTTCTCTAGGAGCTGAGCTCTATGAACAGCTTCCATGGACTCTCTTACCCTCGGGTTTCCTGTTGGATTTGGCCAATGAAGAGCATAGGCAAATTAGAGGAAAGGAGGGGAGTGTGGTCCAGGTATTATTCTTATGTTTACTCATATGGAGGTCATCTCCCTCCACCAAAGATCTCAGTTCCTATGAGATGGTCCTCTCTACATAGCCCTCTCACTGTCTCCAGTTTGGAGACCAAGATCTACTGCAGCAATCATTGGTTATGACCATTGCTGACTTGGATCATGTATATTCAGTCTTTTAACTGCTTCAAGCATACCACTAAAAGTCGTAATATTTGAAATAGTGTCTGGAACTAAAAAATGTCAAGAATCTTGAGACCTAGTGTTTGAGCCTTGAATAATACTTATTGCTTTAAAGGCTTAGAAATTAGGTTTAAAATGCAAAAACATTTGGAGGAAGAGTAATGGATTAAATGCGTAAGTCTGTGGTTCCCAAATTTAAGAGTAAATAAGAATCATCTCAGAATGCAAACAGAACATAAACTCAACACCACACATGAAAGTCAACTCAAAATGGACAAAAGACATGGATGTGAGACCTGAAATTATAAAATACATGGAAGAAAACACAGGCACAACACTCCATGACATAAGCTTCAGAAACATCTTTGTTTCTTTGTGAGCAACAAGGAAAATAAAAAAGAAAATAAACAACTGGGATTATACAGTGAAAGAGATAGTGACCAAAGCAAAGAGACAGCCAATTTAATGGGAGAAAATATTTGCATTCCATATATCTGATAAGGGATTAAAATAGGAGATCTACAAAGAGCTTATACAACCAACAAAAGGAAAATAAGCAATCCAATCAAGAAATGGGCAGAAGAGCTAAATAGGCACTTCTCCAAAGACATGCAAATGACCAACAGACATATGAAAAAAATGCTCATAATTTATCATCAGGGAAATGCAAATCAAAACCACAATGAGATACCACCTCACACCTGCAAGAGTGACCCTTATCCAAAAACAAAAGCAGAAACAAGAAGTGCTGGTGAAGATGTGGAGAAAAAGGAACCATATTACACTGCTGGTGGAAACGTAAATTGGTCCAGCCCCTATGGAAAGAAGTGTGGAGACTCCTCAAAAGACTAAAAATGCATCTACCCTATGATCCAGCAATTCCACTCATCAATATCCACCCAAAAAGCACAAAAACACTAATTTGAAAAGAAACCTACTGTCCAATGTTTATAGCAGCACTATTTACAACAGCCAAGATATGGTAACAACCTAAATGCCCTAAAACAGTTCAGTGGATCAAGAAGAAGTGGTCTATGTACACAATGGAATACAACTCAGTGATCAAAAAAGATAAACCCATGCCATTTATGGCAACATGGATGAAAATGCAAGTGATTATTCTAAGTGAATTGGGCCAAGAAAGAAGGAAAGAGAAATGCTGGATGATTTCACTCATATGTGGAATAGAGAAACCAAACAAACAGTCAAAGACAAATGTCAGACCAATCCTTGAAAGCAGACAATAGATTGGAGCATTCAGGAAGGGGGGGGGGGGAGGAGCAAAAAAAGGGGAGAGTAGAAAACGGGGAGGGAGAGGAAAGTACAATAGATTCTGATGGAGGACTATGGGTGCTTTGGTGGAGGGAAAACGATGGTGACTACACCTGAGGGGAGAAATTTTATATTGTGAAAAAATAAACAAGAATGTTTAAAATAATAAAAATGAACTTTTTAAAAAAGAATCATCTCAGAAGCTTATTAAAAATATAAATTGGGCCTCCCTGGTGGCGCAATGGGTAAGCGCAGTACTGTAGAGCTGTCAACGGCTGTCGAGCGAGCTCCATGCACAGCTGGGAGATTACCACATGATTCGATAGACCTCTCCTGCCTTGCCCACTGCTCCCCTCAGCAGTGTATTTCGGTCGATCTGTCTGTTCTGCTTCCCACTCTGTCTCTAGTGAACCCTCTCACTGCCCACATCTCTGGCTTGCACCCCAGCTTGTATGCAAAAATAAATTTTTTTAATTTAAAAAATATATAAAATTGTTGACTCCTCCCCCAAAGATTTTTTTTCCATTCAGATGTGAACTGCATACTAGATAAGAACTCCACAGAATTCTGATACAGATAACACTATATTAGGTATCTATTTCTGTGTAAAAAAAAAAAAAGAAAGAAAGAAAGAAACTACCCAAACTTAGCAAATTTAAAACAATACATTTAATTATGTCACACAACTTCTAAAGTCAGGAATTCTGGAGCAACTTAGCTTTATGGTACTGCCTCAGGGTCTATCATGAAAGCAGCAAAAGAAACAATCAGTAAAACCAAGAGGCAATCTATAGAATGAGAGAAAATATTTTCAAACCATATATCTGATAAGGCATTAATATCCAAAAATATAAGGCACTGATACATTCAATATCAAAAGAGCTGAATAGATGGTTTTCCAAAGAAGACATACAAATAGCCAACAAGAACATGAAAAGGTGTTCAAAATCACTAATCATCAGGGAAATGCAAATCAAAGCCACACTGAGATGTCACCTCACACCTATTAGCATGTCTATTATCAAAAAGACAAGGTATGACAAGTGCTGGCAATGCTGTGGAGAAAAGGAAACCTTTGTGCACTGTTTGTGGTAATGTAAATTGGTGCAGCTGCTATGGAAAAGAGAATGGAAGTTCCTCAACGAATTAAAACTATCATTATAACCCACCAATCTTGCTTCAGCATCTTGAAGAGATAGCTCTGCATTCCCACATTCACTATAGGATTATTTACAATAGCCAAGACATGGAAGCAATATAAGTGTCTATCAGTGGATGAATAAAGAAAATTACACACACACAGAGATGGGGGAGTATTATTCAGCCATAAAAAGGAGATTCTGCCACTTGGAAAAACATGGGTGAAGCTTGATGGCATTTTTCTAAGTTAACTGGACCAAAAAAGAAATACAAATACTATATGATTTCATTTACATGTGGAATCTAAAAAAGTTAAAACTTATACAAGCCAGAGTAGAATGGTAATTACCAGGAATTGAGGGTAGAGGGGAATGTTGGTCAAAGGGTAGAAATTTCCAGATAAAGACGAATAAGTTCTGGGAATCTAATGTTCAGCATGGGGACGACAGTCAACAGTACTATATTATATACTGGAAAGATGCTAAAGAATAGATTTTAATTTTTTGTACCACACACACACAAGACGATAATGATGGGAGGTAATAGGTGTGCTAACTAACCTTACTGTGGTAATCTTTTCACAATATATATGCAAATAAAATCATCACATTGTACACCTTGAGCATATACAGTGTTACGTGTCAATAAAATTTTAATAAAGCTGGAGGAAAAAAAATGTCCTAAGATGGAAGAAAAGAGTTCAGAAAGGATATGCCAAGAGCACCACAGAAAACTCTTCCTACTATATACTTCTGCCTAGATTCAGTTCCAAAATAGAATTGTTTTACTTGGCAACTAACAATATAAAACACGTTTCAGAGTAAGTCATCATTTTCAGTATAGACAGTAGATCAATACATGACTAATCATCAGATACTTAGGATAACTCAGTTTATTTCCTATATTCTGTGTCTTTGCAAGACCAATATAATGTATTTGTGTAATAAGGTGACAGCATGATAAAACACTGAAATAGATGGCTTGAACATTGTGGCATCCTTTTCAGAGATATTGATCAAAGGGAGATTAATAGCTTTCACTGGGTTAAACCTGTAAAGAATTGTTGGATCTCTGGCCTCCTTCCTCTTGTCTGTAGCCACACTGTCTCCTTTTATGGACTGAGTTTTGACAGCATCCAAGACCAGGCATGCCCCATACTAGAGATGTAGGAGGAGTTCAGAAGGCAGAATGCCAGAGATCAAGCTCTGTGTCGTATGTTGGCTTGGGTCCTTTTTTTGTCTCCTGTTTGCCTGGGTCCCTTTTCTGTCTCTCAATTTCCTGCCCAGGGATTCTCATTCCAGAGTCTGACCTTGCTTATGTGGACTTACTGCCTTGACCTACAGAACCTCCACCACTTTTCACTGCTGCTCTTATTCCACACTCCCAGATCTGATCTCTTAAGTCTGCCAACATTAGGTACCTGCACTGGATATTCCCATCTGGTCTAACTGAAGTCACTCTCATCTCACACACATTGGCCTGACCTGACACAATCTGTCTTGATGCAGAATATCCATTTCCTCCCTCAGCCTTTCTTGTGGTGTGAAATTTAATGCAATCTCACCATTCCCTTTATATAAACATATTCCCTTTATATAAAAGATTTAAACATTTTATTGTCTCAGTGCCGTCTGCAAGTCAAAACATTTTAACTCTATGTTTTTTATTATTCTATTCGTTTAGTCATTTGTTCATTCATTCCTTCTATTCAATGATTCAAAGTGAAATTAGTTATCGACCATGTGCCAGTATATTTCCTCTGCTTGAAATGCCCATCTCTGTTACATATACCTTTCTTCTCCATCCAGAGTGGAGTCTATTTCCTCTTTCTTTTAATCTGGCAGGTCTGTGACTTGCTCTGACCAATAGATGCAGCAAAAGTAGTACTCTGCCCATCACAGGCTGGGGCCTTAAGTAACCTGGCACCTTCGGCTTTTGCCCTCTTGAGAGCCCTGAGTCACGATGTAAAAGTCAAACTACCCTGACAAAGAGGCAGCTGAGGTACCAGGCATATGAATCAAGCATCTTGGATCCTCCAGTCCCAGTCAAGGTGTCCCAGGCAAAACCATGTAGAACAGAAACCAGCATGTCCCACTTAGACGTTCCCACATTGCAGAATCAGAACAAGGAAATGATTTTTTTTTTTATTAAATCTGTAAGTTTTGGGATAGTTTGCAGTACAGCAAAGATAAAAACAGTAACAAATGCAAAACTTTAGAGTAAACAAAGATACTTGTAAAGTAACATAAAAGGTATACTAAGGGCAGAGAAGCCAAGTTCTAGATCTATCACTTATTCTTAGGACTGAATGGTTTTGAATTTTATCAAAGGAAAGTTATTGGTTTCAGTAAAGCAGCGCCTCAGAGTCCAGTGTAGAAGGAATTAAGGATAAAGTGACTAGTGAAAAAGTAAAAAAAATGTAGGTAGAGAGCAATCATTCTGGAGATTGAGTAACAAAGGTTTTTTGATCCCACTTATATCTCATATAATCACTTATATAATCACTAGGTTACTTTTGAAAATGCAGAATCTTGCCCCTTAGAATTCTGGCTTAAATAAGTTAAATTTTTTAAACTTTGTTAAGTTTCAGGGAAAAGAGCTTGTGAAGAATGGGGCTGTGAAATTTGCAGAGAAAGAAAACAATCAAAAGAACAACCAAGATAAGATATAAAATAATCCAGGGTCTCCCTGGTGGCGCAGCGGTTGAGCGCTGTGCTGTGGAGCTGTCGGCAGCGGCAACGCAAGTTCGATGCCCAGCCAGGGAGAATCCTACATGGTGTGGCAGACCTCTCCTGCCTCACCCGCTGCTCCCCTCAGCAGTGTATTTCTGATCTGACTGTTCTGCTCTCTACTCTGTCTCTGGTGAACCCTCTCGCTGCCCCGTGCCTCTGGCCTGCACCCCAGCTTGTATGTATAAATAAATAAATCTTTAAAAAAAATTTAAAAAAAGATATAAAATAATCTAACACAAAAGGATATATTAAGTGGTGGGTTTCTAAAGAACTTCCAATTGTTGCCTAAAGTCTCAAGAATGAATCTATTGCATGCATATAAAACAGTGTAAAGAATGTAAGCCAAATTGGAACATGGAATCTTTTGTGGGTGGTGGTTTGGAGGGCACTTCATTTGTTTTTTTTTTTCCCCCCACAGTGAGCATATTTCAATTATTAGACAAACAAAAGATTTTTTAAAAATACATGAATGTTTAAATAAATAACTTCTAGCAATCATTATACGCCTATTAAATTTAAAATATAAGTAAACTCTATGTTGGATCTAAGGTAAATTGATTTAATACTAGAATATGAATTTAGAGACAGAAAGCTATTCATACCCTTTGGCCTAATTCCACTTTAGGATTATACCTTAAGGAAATGACCAGAAAGAAAAGAACTAGTTTGCACAAAGATGGTCATAGAAATGCTATTTATAATACTGGAAAGTTGGAAAAGTCTCAAATGTTCAACAATAGTGGTAAGGCTAAACTGTGGTGCATTATCAAGATGGAAAACTATGGAACACTGACTAGTGTGGGGACTAGGTGGATAAACGCAAGTGTTACTTGAAGTTTAATAAAAGGACAAAAAAATTTCTATGTAGGGATGGCAACTATGCAATTTGAATGAACAAAGATCAGAATAACATGGAAGGATTTATATAGCTATAAACTTAGTATCTTTTCTTTATAAAATTGTTTAAAATCTGCATTTGTTTTCTTGGGAAGGGCAGAGAGGTATCTGGGATTCGAATGTAGTAGAATTAACTACTGTGCTTATTCTTTTAACTTCCTGGGCTTGAATCTCCAGTGCTCTCCCACTGCAGCAAATGCAGTTTAACACCCACAAAAAGTAACTGGGCACATAAATACTGGGGAAGCAGTTTTAATCAGTGACATTGAGTAGTGTTTTGAAAAAATGGATGTGCAGCAAAGGATATACCAGAAAAAGTGGCAACTGCGGATTTATAGGACATTTTTCCCCTCTCCTTTTCATGCACACCAAGTAAAGTGACCAATCAGAATGGATTAATTTCTTTAAAAATACAAACTATCTAAACATGCCAAGAAACAGAGAGAGAGTAATATAATAAAACACTTATGGACTCAACAGATTATGTGAGTACCTGGAAGTCCTTTTTATATCCTTCCCCAATTCTACTCAGCTCCCTCTCTCATCAAAGGTGAAACTATTTGGATCTTGTTGTGTGTGTTCTGTCCTTGTATTTTAAAGAGTTTTTACCCGTAAGTATAGATCTATAAATAATATAGAATGTCATCTTGCTTACTTACAGATTGAAATGACTTCATAACATACATACCTTAGAGCAGATATCGAAATATATTTATGTTAAGACATGTAGCTGCAACTAATTTTGTTTTAATGACTTTATTGTATTTTTAAAATTATTAATTTTATTATAGTATCTTGAAAATACATAAAACATAATAAGCACCCATGAACTCAAGATAAAATTTCGTCATATAATTAGCATTGTGCTATAATGCCATATTTATTCACATACCTTTAAAAGAAACAAAATTTCCAGATACAATTGTAATTCCCTGAATCCCTTTCCCTGATCCTATACTCTAATCCATTAGGTTAAACATCCAGCTTTTTTGCATCAGGTAAAAGGAACACAGGAATGGTAGATAGACAACTAAGAAGAACACAAACCCCATTTTGTATTTGCTTAGAATTTATCTTAGAATCTGAAAAGTCATTCCAAACAAAACAATGAAGCCATACCCAGATCTGCCTCAGGACATTCTGAAAATCTATTTCTGTTTCTAATTTCTCAAAAAATACACGTAATAATCCACTCAAACTGAAGTCACTTACTAGGATGTACCACACTCTATTAGTATTTGTGCCCTCAATGTGTCAAGAATCAATGAATGAATAGTCTCAGGTTTGTTTTGTTTTTTTTTAAAGCATAGATGGTGTTTGTGACAGCCGTAAGAATGTGCCTCTCAGATCTCTGAGCATAACAGTAATGGCCCAGGGATGCTGAGTTATGAAACCAACACACTTCTCACAGGCTTCTGCCAGCCAATGATTGAGTGTAGCAGGGACACTCAGGCAGGCCTATGGCTGTGAGACATGAACCACCCATCTGACATACAAGTCTGGCTTGAGGACTCCCCACTAGCCTAGCAAAAACTTTCCTAGACTTACATTTTAAGATGCTTTCTAATGAAATTTCCATTGGTCCCCTTCTCCTTCATCACAACCTGCCAGCTTCCTTCCTTGGTCTTAGTGTCCTTCCTACTTTCTCTTGCAGGTGTTTCCCCCTCAAAATCTTTTTGCACATCTAATCCTGTCTTGGTATCTGCTTCTTTAAGGATCTTAACTAACACAGTAATTAAGTTTGTGCTTTTCACAGGATTTCCTAGATAGGACATTAAGAATGACATTAATAAGTAAGTATGTATCCAAACATTTGAGATATAAAGAGTTAGGATTTAGCTTAAAGATACAATGATATCTCAAAGAAACAACCTAATATCACACCTTAAAGAACTGGAAAAAGAACAACAAAAGAACCCAAAAGCCAGTATATGAAAGGAAATAATAAAAATCAAAGCAGAAATAAATGAAATAGAAGTTAAAAAAAATCCAAAAGATCAGTGAAACCAAAAGCTGATGAAGTTCATATGGATCCACAAAAAACCTTGAATAGCCGAAGCTCTCCTGACAAAAAGTAGAATGTAGGTATCACCCTCCCAGACTTCAAATTATACTACAAAGCCATAATAATTAAAACTGCATGGTACTGGAACAAAAATAGACACACAGATCAATGGACTCGAACAGAGAACTCAGAAATCAATCCACATATATATGGACAATTACTCTTTGATAAAGGTGCAAAGAAGATACAATGGAACAAGGACAGTTTGTTAAACAAATGGTGATGGGAAAACTGGATGACTATATGCAGAAAAATGAATCTAGACTAAGACCTCACGCCAAGCACAAAAATGAATTCAAAATGGATAAGAGATTTGTATGTAAGACCTGAAACCATAAAATACATAGAAGAAAATGTAGGCAAAACAATACATGACATACATCTTAGTAACATTTTTAAAGACACATCCCCCAAAGCAAAAGAAATGAAGGAAAAGATAAACAGCTTGGATTACATCAAAATAAAAAGCTTCTGTACAGCAAAAGAGACATTAACCAAAACAAACAGGCACCCTACTAACTGGGAGAAAATCTTCGCACACAATACAACCAATAAAGGGCTGATAACAAAAATCTACAAGGAGCTCACACAACTCAACAAAAACAAAGTCAACAGTCCAATCAAAAAAAGGGTAGAAGAGCTAAAAAGACACTTCTCCAAAGAAGAAAAGCAAATGGCCAACAGCTATATGAAAAAATGTTCAACATCACTTATAATCAGGGAAATGCAAATCAAAACCGCAACGAGATACCACCTCACGCCAGTGAGAATGGCACACATTAAAAAAACAGGCAACAACAAATGCTGGCGAGGATGTGGAGAAAAGGAACTCTTCTACACTGCTGGTGGGAATGCAAATTGGTCCAACCACTATGGAAAGCTGTATGGCAGTTCATCAAACTGCTAAAAATGGAGCTTCCGTGTGACCCAGCAATACCACTTTTGGGAATCTACCCAAAGGACACAAAAACACTAATCCAAAAGGATACATGCACCCGTATGTTTATTGCAGCACTGTTTACAATAGCTAAGATATGGAAACAACCAAGATGCCCAAAAATAGATGACTGGATCAAGAAGATGTGGTACATATACACAGTGGAATACTATCCAGCATTCAAAAAAGATAAGCACATGCAATTCGCAGCAACATGGATGGAGTTAGAAGGGATCATGCTCAGCGAAATAAGCCAGAAAGAAAGAGAATAATATCGAATGGTTTCACTTATTACAGGAATCTAGAGAAACCAAATATGAGAAAGATATTCAGTGAGGGGGGGATAAGGGTTCAAAATGGGGGCGAGGGAAGCACAAGGGACTGTGGTGATGGTTCACGGGTGAATTGGTGGTGGGTAACCCACGGGGAATACACTATAATGTAAAAGCTACAAATAGTAATAAACGCACATTTTTTAAAAAAAGATATAAGTGATCACAACTCAAATGTTGTCCTAAGGGATTATTATCATAAATTACTGCGTAAATACATAATGGAATCCTTTTTAAATGATATTAAAGATTTACATTTATTTATTAACATCTTCAAAGCACATTAAATGAAAAAAGTTTACAAAATATTATTTGTAGTGTGATCTCATTTTTGTAAATAAGCCTAGAAAAAGGTATAAAAGGATAACACACCAAGGTTTTAAAAGGGGTTATCTCTAAGTAGCACTTAGTTTCTTTGTTTCAGATTTATTACAGTTTTCATTTGTCTGTAATAAACACAAATTGCTTTTGTAATAACTTTTTCTTTAAGCTTTAAAGAAACATTGACGTTCTTAATTAAGCATGATACTCTTAGGTACTCTGGAACTTTAAAATCAGATATTTATCAGATGAAATTTTGGTCAATTCTCACCTCTCCCCAGTTGCCTTTCTTTCCCACAGGGCCCTGTTAGGTGCCTTTACTGCACCAATGCAATGCCCAGCATTGTCCTAGATAACTCGCCACTGCTGCCTTTGCAGAGCTTTCTGGAATGTACCTATTTATCATTTTTCACTCTATCAGAGCTGAGTTGCCCTCCATTTCCAGAATTGGTTGGAATGTAACAATGCAGAGCACAAACTTGGGTTTCCTGAAGAGCTGGATGATGAAAGTTTGAGATCTCTGTGGTGGTAAAACTTGACTTTCGTGAAATAAGAGATGGGAAGAAGTCAAACAGACACATTCCCCCACCTTCTCCATTCTACTGAATGGTTTTTCTTGCATATATTTTTCTAGCATGCCCTCGGGGGAAGTCCCTTTTGCTGAAGGAGAACACATAGTGAGTGACTTACTGTGTCTTGCAGAGCGATGCCAGTGCAGCCAGGCATCACTTTGCATCGTTTCAGACCTTTCCCACCTCATTTCTTCCCTTGTTCCTCACTCTCACCATTTGGGAGTTATAAAATAAGAATACCTGATATAACATAAAATACTAGAAAGTGTGGTTGTGACAGACAGGTCAATGCTCAAATCCTCCTTCAAGAAAGTACATTCTACCCAACTGAAAGAAGTGGGTTTACCTGACAGCCAACCGATAGTAACTTTAGGATTCACTGCAGCTTTTGAATTGTTATCAGATATGTCTGCAGGTGAAGCCCATGCTGACTGTGACAATGGTAGGTGAGGTTACTTTCTTCTTGGCTCACCAGGACCCAATGACTGAACAGGGCAGTGGTTACCAGCATCTAGCCATTTCTACCGAACTTATACCTTCTCTACCAATCACTGTTTCAGGTTTCCCACAGCACTGGCAGAGATGCCAGGTCTGCACACAGATTGGTAACTTCCCTCTGCTCATCCTGCTTCCTTTCTGTAAACCTTTTAAACTCTTCACTCCCCCTTAGTATCTAGTATCCAGAGAGCCCAGTGGGCAAGGTTGCATCAGAAATATTCTGAGGAAGTAGGCAGTAAAATAGGATCACTCAGCACATGACTAGCAATAAGCACCAATTCAGTGTGATAAGTAGGAGCACAGAGAGGCCCAGGCAAAAGATAACAGTCTTAGTTCTATAATTTCCAACTGCGTAGTATTGGAACAATGTGACAGTGGAGAGGAATACACTAGCTGGTGCAATGATTTAGGCACCTGAAAGGTAAGGGGACTGAAAAACATAAGGAAAATGGAATTGGAGACTGGATATGAAGCTGTATTGTTACCCCACAGACTGCTAATGAAAAACCGTGTTTATTGACTTGATGGTCACTCTCTCAGGACAACAGAATTTAACATCCAAGCTAGTACCCTAGAGGATGTTGAAAACTTACAGCTAGAGCAAATCTTAACAACCTAGAAAAAGCAAAGACTTTCACAAAGCCTGAATTTAAATGCTAGTATTGCTAAGGTGTACAGAAGAGGAAGGAAGCAAAAAACCCAAGAAAATGGGAATGCTGGAATTAATATGTTACATGAGGCCAAAAGAAGAAATATATTCTTCAGGAAGGTTTTAAGAATACATAGTTTATCAAAAGCATTAGAAATATGGTGATTATAGGGGCCCCAGAATGACTATGATATGCTGTGCAGCATTCCTCTTCAAGTCTCAATTAATGTTAGAGAAAAGGTCATAGAATTTGGATCAACAAGGATGGGGATATAGTTTTACTATCAGGTATCAAATGGTCACAGTATCCACAATTATGAGATGATTAACAGAACACAGCATCCCTAGAGGCAAAATAGTTGAGCAGCCAAAAGGCGCTGCTTAAAATACATAATTAAACAGATGAGAGGGAGATTGAGGGAAGTTACCCAACAAAAGTCTTTTGCTCAGTTTTTGGACCTGAACCAGTTTTCAGATACAGTGCCAACTAACTAAAGACATGACAGAGTTCCAGTACAAAGAACCCTGCAATACACAACGCTTTCTCCAGTGCTCCTGGGATTTAGGCTATATACTCAATTGACTATGTTCACTGGGGAAAGGGAAATACTCAGACACTTCAAGGACTGCTGAATACAAGATCTGAGTTGATACTGATACCCAACAGACAGAAACTTCATCTAGGGCTCTAGGTTCAAGGGCACACAAAGACCAGGTAATAAATGGAGTCTCAACCAAAGTGTAGGTCAACTGGGCCCATGAACTCAGCTGGTATCCATTTCTCTGACCCCCCAGTATGTAACAGGGATTTACATAGTATGCAGCCATTGATTTAATGAAAGTGTACTTTTTCTACTCCAGTCAGGAAAGATCAGGAACAGTTTGTTCCAGGATTCTGTGAACTCTCCCACCATCTGTCATAATTTAGCCTGAAGACATCTGGACCATCTGGACATATTACAGAACATTATATTGATTAATTACATTGATGACATCTGCTGGATGAGTAACGGGGTGCTAGTATGCTGGAGATCTTAGTTAAACACATGTACTCCAGAGGGAGGGAGATAAACTCTACCAATATTAAAGTACTTGCCAATCCAGTAAAGTTTCTGTACATCCCATGACCAGGTGTATGTCAGAACATCCCCTTCAAAGTAAAGGAAACATTGCTGCATTATGCATCCACTACTACAATGAAGGAAGTGCAATTACTGGTAAGATTCCTTATGCTTTAGAGGCAACACATTTCAGACCTTAAGAAACTTATCCAGGGCCTCCCTGGTGGCGCAGCGGTTAAGCACTGCGCTGCGGAGTTGTCGGCAGCAGCGACGCGAGTTTGAAGCCTGGCCAGGGAGATTCCCACATGGTGCGGCAGACCTCTCCTGCCTCGCCCGCTGCTCTCCTCAGCAGTGTATCTCTGATCTGCCTGTTCTGCTCCCCATTCTGTCTCTGGTGAACCCTCTCGCTGCCCCGCGCCTCTGGCCTGTACCCCAGCTTGTATACATAAATAAATAAAAATTCTTTTTTTAAAAAAAAGAAACTTATCCAGTGCATAATATTGGATGAAATTCAATGTGTCAACTTTGAATGGCTCTCATAATAGAGAATGACTGCAGGAGGTTCTGGCTACAGAGCAAGCAGTCCTTCACCTTTGAACAAAAATCTAAACAAACTTTACGGTGGTAGAAAAAGATATAGTGTGAAGTGTGTGGAAAATCTTGGTAGAATACAACCAAGGCTCCTGAGGCTTTGGAACAAGATAATATCACTTGCAGAAGAGGATCAAGCACTTTTTAAAAATAGGTCCTAGAATTCTAATGGGCCTTGATAGAGTCAGAATGCTTGCCCTTAGGATGCCAAGCGATGTGTGTCTGGAACTGTCCATCATGAGTTTGGAATAAGTCGTAGAGTAAGATGGACCCAGTAGCAATCTATCATAAGATGGAAATACTTCTGGGACTCAGCATGAGCAGGAAGAGATGACACAGCAAAGGTCATAAGCAGGATTTAGAATCCCATGGCATCTCTTATGTCCTAACATGGCATCTGCATGTAGTAGTGTCCCTCCTCAGGGAATGGACTCCCATTCAACCAGCTGAAGGTCAAAGAAAAACTCTTAGCTTGGTTTATGGATGGTTAATTCAGTATGTGAGTGAAAGCCAAAAATGAATTCTGTGTGCATTTTAGCCTTATTCAGGGATGGCTGTTAAAGACAGTAATGATACACTGCGTGAAAGACAAATTCTTTTCAAATCTTACTCAAACCAGTGAATACAGCTTCATAAGGAACACATGGTCACTCACTTCGTGTGAAAGGAGAAGTGGCTAAAAGCCCAAAAGTATATCGACTCACGGGCAATGATAAATGGTCAGGGACATAAAAGGAGAAAAATTATAGTATATCAGAAACAAGCATGGCTGGGAAAGAGACATACAGATGAACATATGAGAGTGGACACAAAATGAAAGATTCTCAGGTTATCATATGACCTGATATACTATATTAATTATCACCAGAAAGCAGGCACCCAAAGTGAATCAAATAACTTTATCAACTGCAATTCACTAGCATGACAGGCAAACAGATAATATGGCCACGGTCAGGGGCGAAGGCTTTGCATGGGTTAAAAGTCAACCTAGTAAATGTCTACTTTGACTGTTCCACTTACAAGGCCTCAGCCAGCATCACTAGCAAGCCACATGCACAATGCCCAGTCTGTAGACAGTAAACAACATCCAACCAGGGGACCCATTTTACAGATTCACTAGTCATGTTAATATTGAATCATCTAGAAGCTGCTAGCTGAAGTGAGTGTTGGCATGACCTGCTGAGCATACAATTGAAACACCATCTTAGAGGCAACATCCTGCAAGAATGGTACCATCCTCCAAATTGTGAATGAATGTCGAATCATAGATCTTTAGATAAGACTCAATTCCCAAAAGGAAGAAAACATAGTTCCAGGAACCGAGGGGTGGAAGCTGGAGAGGTCTTGCTGTCCCCACAGTTCTGGATTCTCCAGGATTAGAGGCCTAGTTCCCAAAATGGATGTGTTCTTCCCAGGGGATAGCAAAGATTCCATCGAACTATAGGCTACAGCTGCCACTGGGACACTTTGGGCCCAGGCACCAGCAGGGAAAAAGAGGAAATCATCACCTTGTCAGGGTTAATTGACCCTGGTCAGCAGGAGGAGGCAGGGCTGCTGTAACATGATGAGAGCTGGGAGGAACTCAGGTGAGCCACTTGGGTACCTTTAAAGGAGGAGGGAGACAGTGAGTACCAGAGGTGGTCATGAGACTATCTGTAGCCTAGAGGTTAAGGAGCTGCCCCCCAAAAGTGCTATGAAGCACATAAACATGGCATGCAAAGTAAACTGACAGAAGTGGGGATGAGTCAATCAGATCCTCCATTAAGAAAGGATGCACTCCTCAGCTGCAAGGACTGTGGGTAGCTCTCAGTCCCCAGATGTTCCTGTTTTCAGAGTCAGCTTTAGGTTTCATCCTATGCTTTTCTCAGACTGGGACCCCGACAGGCCTGACCATTTCCTCTTAATGGAGGAACTTTGTTAAAGACCAGTCTTTGCTCTGGAGCTCCCTGTTGGACTAAACTGTCCAATCCTGCTTCTGCCCCTTGTCTTTCATGGGTATTACCGGTCCCAAGCCCTTACCCCCATAAACTTTTGCATTCCTAACTTCAGAGTTTGCTTCTAGGAGACTCTAACTGGGCAGACACCTCTACCAGGTCTCTGAATCAAGTCATTCTCTGCTTCTAACATGGAGGTATGTATCTTAACTAAAGCAGAACTGCATTTTCCTCATAGACAAAATTAAAACCTACATTATATGATTATTATGAGAATAAATATGTGCAGGAGAATGCTATGTAAGTTGAAAATTGCTATGTAAACATTAGTAGTTTTTATTAAAAGGACTAAAGAGTAAAAAGCATTTCCCAGATTACCTAACAATCCTCAATACTGTTCACAATATAAAGCAATACAAAACTGAACCCTCAATTCTTACAGACAATTGTTTTCAAACCCTTTCAAAGCTGGTATGGTGTAGAGGTCTTTCTGTAGCTTTACTTATTCCCACGGAGTAATTTATACACTCATATCTTGCGTGACAATCAGATACAGACCAAAATAAAGAACTGTAGAGTACTATAGTTGTAACCTGCCATGGGAATTTTGGTTTGTTTCTTTTCATTTCTAAAATAACAATTACTAAGCTAAAGGAAACGAGAAACACTGACAAACTCCTTTGACAAAACACAGTGCAGAGTATTGTGGGAAAATACTTAACACCTGGGTAACCACAAGCCAATTTTCTCTAGCAATATTAAGACAATTTTATATCTGTGGACAAATACTGCATTGTAGTATCTATGAAAGTAAAAATATTTCCTGTAAACACTTCTTAGTATTCATCTGCAGTATTTATACTTAACCTGTAATGTATTATAAGAAGAGAGCCATTAATCATGCATCACTTATTATCAGAAAAACTTTCAGCAAGACTTTTTAGCAGAAAAGATGGGAAACTTTTCTACAAGGCGCTACTATTTGCATAGCTGATAATACAGATTTGCAATACATTTTCTTTCCTTCTACTTGCATTTCCAAAGGTATATTTCTAATTTGCTTCTGAAAGTTCAAAAAATTCAGTGATATGCTTTGCAAATTTATGGTTACACAGAAACTGTAAAAAGATTTAAAAGCCAGTCTTTTCCCTTTTTGCTCCTCCTGCCCAAAGTGGTTTTTTCCTTTTGACTTTTTTCAGATGTCAGGACAATATCGATGTAACTGTTGTTGACAATGCATAGTAACCCAAATAGTTTTGCATATTTTTTAGAAATATGGATAAAAGTACAGGAGTAATTCCCATACCTACAATATGAGTTGGATGAAAAGAGAATGCCAATCATATAAAATTGGATTATAAGATGCACTAAGCAATTTGAAGTGTGTTTTATCATAGTATGAATAGTAGAATTCTTCAGATTTACATGTATGTGCATTCGGGAACTCTGATAATTGAATACATCAAAAGGTCTCAAGTCATTGACCTCAAAACGCGGTTCACAGAACAGTACACAATGATGAAACATGAAGCAATAAAACACTGGTGACCTGAAATGTAAACATTCATTCTATTAGGACATGACTAAATTTTCATTTAATTTTGTTTTGGAGTTCTACTGGATTCCCGCCAGACACTTTCCTTTCATATGTTATATTGTGTTTCTAGGGTAGTAGAGGAGAATCCAACAGTCTCAGGGATGCCAATAAAGTTTGTCAGAAAGTTCTCGTAATTTTCCGTCACGTTTTTTCTGAGCACAGGAGTTATCCATTCTGACTACCTCAGAGTGATGGAGACAAATTTACCTTTGAGGGTTTGAATGGAGTTCGAAAAGTCTCACTTCCTCTGCCTCTGTTCCTCTTCCCTCAAGGCTCGGACGTCACCTGTCCCGTAGGACACACCTGTCACTCTCACCACCGGCGGGTGCGGCGTGCAGCCGGCTCCAGCCCTGGGGAGGAGGAGACTGCACAGAGGGTGGGGGTGGGGGACGCCGAGGGGCGGTCCCAGCGCGCGCAGGCGGGGTGTGCGCGCCGCCGCCGCCGCGTCAGCAGCGTGCGGCACGTGCCCATGTTTACGTCCCTCGTGGAGCCGCCGACGTCAGCAGCCGAATGGCAACATTGTGGCGGTACTGAAGCTTAGAGTTTAGGAGACGCGTCCATCAGTCAGGCCGGCTGCGGGCGGTCGGAAAGAAGAGGAGGAGGGTCTGGGAGATCGGACCCCGCGAGCGGCGTAGATCAAACGCACAGCCGAGCCGGATCCCCTACTGGCCTGCCCGGGCCGACAGGACCCGCGTCTCACCTTCCGAGCGCAGCAGACGCAGCACCGCGGCCTCGCGCGAGGGGCGGCCGGGGCGCGCGCGGGGCTTGTAAACAGATCCGGCCGCACGTGACCATGTGAACTACCTGCTTCGGGGACACGTATTGTCTTTCACGCCAGCCGCGCCACAAAGGAGCACGGCGGATCTGAGTCCGGAGGGGCCAGCGAGCGAGCAGGGAGAGCCGGCAGGCGCGCTAAAATGGCTGAAGGCGCCCGGCGAGGGTGAGCAGGGGGCGCGGCGCAGCCAGCCGGTGAGTCTCGGGCGGGCAGGGCTAGCGGCGCCTCCCCCGCGGCCTGGCGCCAGAGCCACCATGTCGTTCGCGCTGGAAGAGACGCTCGAGTCGGACTGGGTCGCCGTGCGGCCCCATGTGTTCGACGAACGCGAGAAGCACAAGTTCGTCTTTATTGTGGCCTGGAACGAGATTGAGGGCAAGTTTGCAATAACCTGCCACAATCGGACGGCCCAGCGGCAGAGGAGCGGCTCCCGGGAGCAGGCGGGGGCACGAGGGAGCACTGAACCCGGCGCACCCGCGTCGGATGGGACTCGTGGGCCGGGCAGCCCGGCGGGCAAGGGCCGGTCCGAGGCCACTGCTTCTTCGACTCTCGGAAGAAGTCCCGGGCCCCGAAGGAGCCCGGCCTGGGCGGAAGGCGGCTCTCCACGGAGCGCGCGCTGCCTTCGGGGGGACCCGCTGCTAAGGAGTCCGGTCAGTAAAGGGGCGGAGAGCCCTATCAGGAGCCCAGGGCGGGCCAAGTCCAGCCCGGTCCGGAGAGGAGCTGAAGGCAAAGATGTGGCGGGGGCCACCGCTGCAGCTGCCCCACCGGCGCCCAAGGAGGAGGCCCCGGTGTCTTCGGTGCGTGTAGTAAGCGCCTGCGGGGCGGTCTCCGAAGAGATCGAGGTGCTGGAATTGGTAAAGGATGAAGCGGCGTCTCCGGCGGCCCCGGCTCTCCCAGACGCCGAGCAGCAGCCGCCCGCCGCCGAGCTGGAGTCCCCGGCCGAGGAGTGTAGCTGGGCCGGACTCTTCTCCTTCCAGGATCTGCGCGCTGTGCACCAGCAGCTGTGCTCGGTGAATTCGCAGCTGGAACAGTGCCTGCCTGTGTTCCCCGAGGAGCCCTCGGGCATGTGGACCGTGCTTTTCGGGGGCGCCCCAGAGATGACCGAGCAGGAGATCGACACTCTGTGTTACCAGCTCCAGGTCTATCTGGGCCACGGCCTGGACACCTGCGGCTGGAAGATCCTCTCCCAGGTACTCTTCACCGAGACCGACGACCCCGAGGAGTATTACGAAAGCCTTAGCGAGCTACGACAGAAGGGCTACGAAGAAGTGCTTCAGCGGGCCCGGAAGCGCATCCAGGAGGTGAGAACCGAGTCTGGGCTCCGGTCATCGCTTTTGCTTATTACCAAAGGCTGGATGGAGCCTCGGTCTGGGCTATCTGCTTTTGTGACACTTGTTTTCCAAGGGAAAAGGGACTTCTCTAACCCTGCATTCTTTTGAGTAGTTGGAAAGCCAGGGCTTTCTTTAATTGGCCTTAAGGAGGACTTTTAATAAGTGTTTAGGTTAACCCCCCCACTCCCGAGATAGGAGACAGGTTGTATATAGTAAGTGCTCCGTTTTACTAAGTGCAGGTAGTAAGAGTAAAGCCAATCTGTGAAAAAAAGAGTATCCGGTAAATATAAACTTAATAGGTTCATCTCCTTGCCCCAAAAGCTCTTTGCAGCAATCACTACCCAGATGTTAACCCTTTTTTCTGGTCATGTTCATTTATTCAAAATAATTTAACTTGTGGAACAAAGTTGGTCTGTTTTTATCTCTATATGTATCTTAGCAACAGGCACATTCTCCCCGCCCCCAGTTTTATTGAGAAATAATTGACGTACATCACTGTAAGTTTGAAGCATACAGCGTGCTTTGATTTACCTATATTGTGAATTGATTACCACAGCAGGCTCTGTTGACATCCATCGTCTTATACAGAGACAAAAAAATGTGTTTTCCTTGTGGTAAAAATTCTTGTTATCTACTTTGAACAATTAAAGTGCGGTGTTAACTGTAGACATCACTTAGGATGTTGTACATTAAATCCCTAAGTACTTACATCTGGAAGTTTGTACCTTTTTACTACCTCCCTACACTTTCCAATTCACGTCTCCATCCTTATCTCTGGTAACCTCAAATCTGATTTCTTTATCTATGAGTTTTTCTTTTTTAAGATTCCACATAGAAGCGAGATCATGTAATGTTTTTCTTTATCTGGCTTATTTCATTAACATAATGAACTTAGATTTTAAATGTGTTTTCCTCCACGTAAGTGGTCTGCCCAAATGAAAAAGCATCTGCAGACAATTGGATGCGAATGTATTTTTAGAGATCTTCTGCATACTCTAGGGAATATCTCCAGTCTTCATAGATGGCTTGGGTTTCACTCCTGTTTTAGGTAGAAAAATGGACCCGGGCAGGAATGTTTATTATACTTTTATATTTTATATTTTAGTGCAATTGCTCTTTCAAACCATAATCCTTAAAAATAACAGGAAATAATGTGAGGGAAATTCAGAATGGGTATACAAAGGGTGCTCTACAATGTGGATAATTTGAGGTCATGCCTATTTAACAAACTGCTGTACAAGAACTTTACTAAAAAAATACAATACACTTAGTTTACCCTAACGGACACCAACAGATCCTTTCTCAAAACATTTTATTTTTAGTATTACTACAAATTAAGATTGAAGTTGGGATGGGGAAAGCCTGTCTCTGTGGTGTTTATGTTCCTGATACTGTTGTTCACTGTTAACCTTGCTTGATTTTTGCTTATTAAGGCTAGGAAACTGGAGTGCCTTGGTTTCTTTGTAGAATATTATTTTTTTTGTCTTTGTTAGATGAGAGGATTTAGAAAATAATTCTCACTTTTCCCACAGTGCTTTCTTACAACTTACTGAGCCCAGGTCTTCCTGTTAGTTTATTTCATGTTAATAGCCACCCACCTTAAGTTCCAGGGATATGTTTTATTTTAATTTCTAGCATCTCTCTTCTGGGAGCTGTGTTCTATCCTAAATTGTTTTTAGAAGAAAATGACAGAAGTCCTAAATAGTCACATATATTTTCTTTAGAGTTTTGTAAATAAATGTTGACCTGAATTTCTTTTAAGCTGCAAGGACAAAGTGCTTTTTTCTCTTACTTGATTTATAGATATATGCTATATTGGGTTTTTTAAATCTTTATTTTTTTAATCCCTAACTGATATAGTTATGTCTGGTTTTAATTGTATTGATACTTGGAAAAAATGAATTTTCTGGTTTTTTAATTCAAATTGGGTCAAAAGTGAGGGCTGCTGAAAATGTAATTACAGTTTTCTGCAATTTTTTTCATGGGGGATAATTTCATTTTTTAAAAAGAATATTTTTTCCCAGTTAAGGTTATATTAACTATAATGTTTAGTTCTCTTTAACAGAAAAATTTAAGCCTCTTAAAGGGTCTTTTGTGTTTGGGGCAACAATTCAAAGTTTATTATAAACTCATTGACCATCAAATTTTTGGCACTTCATTTAGTTGACTTGAACA
Source organism: Scalopus aquaticus (assembly GCA_004024925.1). Taxonomy (NCBI): domain Eukaryota; kingdom Metazoa; phylum Chordata; class Mammalia; order Eulipotyphla; family Talpidae; genus Scalopus; species Scalopus aquaticus. Next base: position 49,567 of record PVIJ01006142.1, read on the forward strand.
GTATTTAAAAAATAGCTATCAAGGATAGGCAAATAGGTTCAGTTATAATGTCCACCATGATTTCTACTGGAAAATTATGTTGAAAGATACTACGACTCAGTGGAAGGAAAGGGTGGTGTGATTAGTGATGTCTGCTGTGGACGGGATAATGGGCATGGCTAGCATGCTAGTCATGTGTTTTTTTTGTTCCCCAGTAAATTCTTTGCTCTCTTTATAGTTCAGTAGCTTTTTCTTTAAGTAAAATCTTCATGGAAGTTGTATATTTTTTGTATTATTCATTATGTTAAGTTAGTAATCATATGAAATTCAATGTTGCTTCCCCCCCACCCCCACCCCTCACCCCCAGTTCTTAAGTTGACTAACTTGTGGAATTGTCTATAGGTTTTCAAGCTAGGTATGTCTGGCCAATCAAGCACATTCTTAGGTACATGTCCCTTAGAAAATTTAGTCCTTTTGTCATAGTTTTTCTTCTTTAATTTCTCTATTTTGTGATCCTTTTTTCCCCATAGTATTTCTTTTCCTATTCACTTAAAGGTTTCAGCTTAAAGACCACACCTGTTTTGTTCAAAATGATCAGTAAATTGTTGAAATGAGGTTTTTTTTGTTTTGTTTTGCTTTGTTTTGTTTTTAATAGAACAGACTGTACAACTAGATTGTAAACTTCTCAAGGTCATTGGCCTTGACATCTTGGAATTCTCTTCTTTGCCACCTCTAGTTCAGGGCCACACATCTCGTGAATGTTCTTAGAATTGGTGGACAACCAACACCAAAGGTTTGTTAATATTGCAAAAATTTTAAGAATTTGAAAGATGTTTCCTTTTAATGTAAAGTTATAAAGTTTCCTTTTAATGTAAAGGGTAACTAGAATTTTATAAATTGATAAATTCCTCAAGGGATCATACTACTAGGCGGAAAATCTCTTAAAACTGAAAATAGCTTCCTAGATAAGGGATCTTTACCTGTTTTGGTGAATACCTTACAAACTGAGGGGAGGTATATATGAACTTTAATGGGATACCTTAAGTAGCATTCAAAGTTTTATATGGACAGGCATGTTTGTATTTTTGGAGAGAGAAGCTTTTGTCAAACTCCTAGAGGTGCTCTTCAAAAGAAGTTTGAAAATCATAAATTATTTAATTTGAAAGCTTAGGGCATACTTATATGGGGGTTTTGCTTTTTTTTAATACATTTAGGATTTTATATGGTGTTATAAGAAGTAATCTTGTTTGTCTTTTAAAGAATTAAACCATGAATTTTCTGCTAAACATTTTTGTTAATGTTTGCAAATTTAGTCAACTGACTGGAAATAATTGTGAAGAGCATAACTTGTAAAATAATGAAAAATTACTTTCAGATGACAAGACATGTAAGGTTGTATACTACTTAGTACCTCAATCTTGAGTGCAAATGAAATGTGAAATTTTCTATATGGTAGGTTTGTCTTGGACTTTTTAGGATTCACTGTAGGACGTGCTATTTATACAGTGGGCATACAATCCCTAAATGTATCTAGTGCCACCAAAGCCTCTTGGAATGGTTTCAGCAGTAGACTTGGTTGTTAGTCAGAGCTAGAATCGTAAAGATTTATTTATTTTTGCATACAAGCTGGGGTAGAGGCCAGAGGCGTGGGGCGGCGAGAGGGTTCACCAGAGACAGAGTGGGGAGCAGAACAGTCAGATTGACGGAAATACTCTGCTGAGGGGAGCAGTGGGCGAAGCAGGAGAGGTCTGCCATAACGTGGGAATCGAACTCATGTTGTTGGGGGAGAAAGGTTGGCTTGAACAAACTCCACAGATAGGTTTTTACAGACCTTGCCCCCACCTCAGACCAGAGAGATCCAAGACACCAAGGAATACGAATCCCATAATGCCATCATCACCGAAGGTCGGACGCTGGGAACTGAGGGTGGAGTTGAGCAGCCATGTTGGAAAATAACCAGACATGTGGTGGGGGGCCATTTTGTGTGGTCACTGGGTTTCAGTTTGGGATTCCAGCTTAGCAGAACTGGTAAGAGCATTCACCAATTTATTCTTTCTTTTTATCCCCTTTTGTAAATAAACCCTTTCTTAGTGTTAGTGTGTTGTGTCCTGCAGTTGTGTCCTGCAGTTGTGTCCTATTATAAGTCCCTTTTTAAGCGCACGAGTGAGGACCCACAGTGAGGCTCCCCATTTTATATAGGTGCTGCCCTGTAACAGCGTCACTGCTGCTGACAGCTACACAGTGCAGCACTTAACCGCTGTGCCACCAGGGAGGCCCTAGAATCTTATATTTTATGTACATGGGTGGTCTATATTGTGTCTTACCTATGATGACCTGAGTTTTGTAAATAATGATTTCTGTATAAAGACAACTTTTCTTGAAATGATTGTGGTGCTTTAAAGAATAAACCTTAACTATGATGGTTGGCTTGGTTAAGATCTAAAATCTCTTCACTTTGGAATTTATTATGTGTGTAAAGCTGTGCACAATTCTAACGTCTTTCCAATTGAAAGCATTGTTTGAGAGCAGCATGTGTTTTAAAAAATAGCCATATAAGGCATGCAGTAGACAAAGTCCTACCTAGTGTTTGGAGTCTGAACTACCTGGGTTTGAATAGGACTCACCATTTTTGTGACTTGCTTCTTTAACTTCTTGAAAAACAGGGAAATAGGGAAAATACTTAAGTGATATCTTAAGATGTAAGTAAGACCTTTCAAAAATATGCTTAAGTATCTGGCGTTTATCAAAGAGTCATCCAGGGTTATTTGCTCTTCTTTCATCTAATGAAAATTCCCCAGACTTTTCAAGTTAACACTTTTAGGGAATGTAATCAACATTTATTGGCATTACTTAAGTATTGGGCACACCACATTACCTATCTCCTTTATGCTCCCCACTATCTTTTGAGATCAGTGATGTTTTGATACTCAACTGAAGCAGAAGTTGAAACTAGAGAGGCTATATGGATTGGGCCAATCTTACATAGCTACTAAGGAGTGACCAAATTTAGATTCAAACCTAGGTTTGTCTTAATTCAGATGTGGTTTTCTGCCATGTTTTGTTTCCCTGAATAATGGAGGGATGTCAGAATGAGAAAGCGGCAATATTTAAATTTTAGTCAGTTTCATGATAACCTCTAAATTCAGATTGTTACAATACAAATGCACCCATTTGCTTTATTTCAAATTGATTGTGACAAACATTGTTTGGAGCAAATTGGAAATATTGTAATTTGGAAGGCACAGGTTTGTCTAGGATGTAAGGATGAGTTTATATTAGACAAGATTGGCCAATTGTTTCCCTTTGTATCTTAAAATGACTCAGCTTTAAACACCTCTGACGTCTGAGGCTATTTAACAGAAGGGGCAAAGGGTTGTAAGAAGACTTTGCTTAGCACTCCTCCCAATTATGACTTTCCTAACTTTCCTGGGAAGCTAATACTAGTTACAAAACTTTGGAGCCCCAGTGACTGTGTTTTAGGAGCCCTGGAATGCTGCTCTTTCATTCACTGTGAATTTTGACTTAGGAATGTGCTTAAATAGTAAAAGCAGTCTCAAGGAGGTACAATATATAGTTGCAGAGTAGGGATCTGTTCTGCCTGGTACTTATTGACTGGAGACAATGAAAGACAAAATAATACATGTTGAAAATAGAGGCGAACTGTGGCATTTTAGGACCCAGGAGAGTTTTAAAATATAACTTGCTGTCTGACATAATGTAGTCCCATAAAAATAACGCAGACTGCTATCTTAGTATAAACACAGTTATGGAATAATGAAGCTTAGTGAATTTTGTGAGATTCTTAAAAGTTAAGATGAAAGACTTGAAAGTGAAGAGTCTGTTAAAATAATGATTTAGATAGTAATCATTTTCTTCAGTCCTATGCTCAGGTAAACTTTTTGTCATTTTTCATATTACTGAAAAAAAGTACAGAAAAATTAATATATGCTTTTACATTAGTGCTTATATAAAGCAGAAACATGGAGGCTGGTGGCAGCATGACAACTTCGATAACTAATTTATGTGTGGTTTCTCTGCTTACCTTTTAATAGCACATGATGCCCAGTTTATTTGGGCATCATAGTAATGTGAGTACTGTGTGTGTGCACGCACAGGCATGTGGACTTGCATGCATGTGTATTGAAAGATGAAGGTAGTGGATGATTTGGTTTAGCAGTTGTCAACTCCTCAAATCTTCATGTTAATCAGTCTCTTACTCCTCTCAATTCCTGTTTTATTTGATCTTTTATTGACAGTAGGACATTGTAAGTAGGACTTCCATTGTAGGTTAAATGTAAGCTTGCTTATTTTTTTTGTAATAGGAAGTGTACCATGGCTCTTTTCATTCTTTAGTAGACCAGGATATACGCCCTCTGAATCTGCACAGTTCTCTTGGTTGTTGATAGAAGAAAAACTAAACTGCACAAGGACAGAAAAGGATTCTTTCAGCAAAAAGCTAGAAATTTTGTGAGTTGTTTTCTTAAATGTGGGAATTGCCTTTATATGCTTGTCCTTGAATTTTAAGTTATATGTGGTTGTAACTGAATATAATAGTCTTTTCAGACTGCTGAAGTTTTTATAGACTATGAAATAAAAATAGGTATAACGAGGTAGATATTTTATAGAGAAGAATAGTCTTAAGAATAAAGATATAAAGTCTCTAGTGGTTTAGAGTTTTATTTGTAACTTGGAAGTTTGAGGGTGATGGTTTAGGGCCTTGTTTATTTTCAGCAAATGTTAGTACATTCAGGTAATGCAGGCACAGGGAGAATACAGTGATAAACAAGAATGGTCATTTTCTTTAGAAGAAATTTTAAATAAAATGTTTTATTTAAAAACAAACAAATTAGGGCCTCCCTGGTGGCGCAACAGGTTAAGTCTCAGCCTATGAAGCTATTCAGAGCCACTACAGCAGGAGTTCAGATCCCCAGCCGGGGAGCTTCCCACATGGCACACAGACCTCTCCTGTCTCATTCGCTGCTCCCCTCAGCAGTGTATTTTAGTCAGTCCGCCTGTTCTGCTTCCTACTGTGTCTCTGGTGAATCCTCTAATCCCCCCACACCTCTGGCCTGCACCCCAGCTTGTATGCATTTACATAAAATAAATCTTTAAAAATAAATAAAAATAAAAACAAATTAAAAGGTGCTTAGTGGAAAGAAAATTTATGAACATGACTCAGGAAATTCTGTTTTTGCCCTAATTTTGATAGTAGTTGCTTGCCTTAGACTGTCATTTATCTTCTTGGGCCTTTGTTTCCTGTACATGTTACATGTACATGTACATGTTACATGTTACAAACATGTAAAGTGAAATTATAGCTTCATTTTTTAAGGATCCAGTGTCATTTATAGGCAGTGTGGCAAAAGGTAGGAACCTGGGCATTTGTTTTTATATGCTAATATACAGGTTTCTGTCTCCCTGTAGTAAGGTGACTGTGAGTCACAGCACTTCTAATGTTGCTAGTATTTTGGTTTTGAAAAAACCATAATTCATTTTTGGGTACAGAGGGCGTTAGAACAGGTCTCTTACTTTTTCTTCCTTTTTGTGTTTACTTTTTTTAAGCCTCATTTTTTTCATACTTCTGTTGTAGGTTTTTTCTGTACTTGTCCCTGTGGTTTTTAGCCTTAAGACTGCTTTCTCAATCATTTTTTTGATAACTTGCTAAAGTTTCACTTAATTATAAAATGAATATTTAATTACCAAAAATTTTCTCCAATGTTTTCTTCCTCTTCACCTATCTAGATGAGTCTCTGCCCCTTTTTTGACACTTAACAGGGTCAGAACTGGAGTGACCTAAATGTTAAAAAGTATTATTGAAGCTCTAGTTTTCAGTAGTCACAGTAACTGATCTTTATTGAGTGCTTAATGTGGGTCAAGCACTACTCAGTTAGCATGCAGGTAGGAGTTAAAAGATAGGGCTCAAGCGAATTTGAGTCCTGGTTCCTCCACTTACAGACTTGTGAATTTGGGCAAGTTCTCTAATTCTCGCAGTGCCTTAATTTTTTTTTCTCTAAAGTAAGGAAAACAATACTGCTGCTTCATGGAGGGATTTTAAAATAGATACTGTGTAAAGTATACTTACAAAAGCACCACATATCTAGGAAAAACTTGATAAATGTTAGCTCTTATTAATATTAATCTTCATATGACCCTAAGAGGTAGGAATTTTACAGTAGAGGAAACAGGTCAGAGGTTAGATAAATTTGCCTATGAAAACATATCTTAAGTATATAAGAGAACCAGATTCAAATCCAGACCTATTCCAGTCTGCTTTCTTGACCACTGGACTGTCTTCATCTCTGTAGTAAGGGAATGAAGCTGAATGATAGACTTAACCAACCTCATATTGAAATACATGATCAATGTCTCATTCTTGGACAAAACATTAACAGTATCTAGTATTGCTGTTCTTGGAAAACCGTGTATGTATAATCAGCAGTGCTGTCTGTGATTAAAGAACATTGTAACCCCAAAGAAGGCTAATTTAAATTTGTGCTGGTATGTAAGATATATAAAGCTGTAATATGAAGGGGAATGCATATGTCTTTGTTATACACACTCATAAAAATGTAATTTTTTATAACCACAGGACGAATAAATATATTAATGTTTAAATATTCTCTTGTAAAGTCTTTATTAAACTTAGTCTAAGTGGAGTGATAATTTTTCATAAGTTTTCACACATACATTTTACTTTAAAGAAAGTTTATTTTCTCCCAAAAACATTTCCTAATACTTTCTCCTTTACCCCAGTAGAACGAGGGAATTAGTCTAACCTAAGACCTGAAATCTCCCTTTTCCCTCCTGCAATTTATTCCCATTTAAAATATTCCATAACATTGGATAGTTCATACTGTACTCCCCTTACTTGCTTACTATACTTAATGACTAATTTGGGGGGGCGGGTTGTATTGGGAGAGGAGGATATTTCATGATGTTAACTTATCTTTATTTTTAGTTGGAAATCCTGCTTCTTAGGTGATCTGAATTTTGGTATTGGGTTTGCTAAATGAAAATGAAAAGATTATGACAAATAGGGTTATAGAAATGAAAGACTAGAAAAGGAGAGTGAGAGTCAACTTCAGGGCAGTGTTAACAGTGTAATGCTTATAGGAAGGGGAGGTTCCATGTTCCCTGCCCCACCTGTTGGAAGTGTGGAGCTGAGCATCCAGGAGAAGCTATGAAAGAGAAAAAAAAAAAGAGTAGAAGGTCGCTGGAGGAGTCACAAGGAAGAGAGAGATGTGAAGAAGCAGCTATGCGTACTCTTTGGCCTTGGACTAGTACCAGGGACTTAGGAGACGTGGAAGGAGACACTTGAAAGAGACAGACTTGGGTGAAACACCACAAGGAGGCTGACAATGGCAGCTTTTATCTTGTATTTTAATTTTGCTCTTTTCCTTCCAGACTTGCCTGCCCCCTTCTTGTCCCTTTCCTATGCTTCCCTGCCAGAAGGTATCTTAAGACTTGTGGCAAACTTTCAGGCATACTGGCCAAGCTTTGGGCCAACCCTGTTTGGCTAGGCATTTACCCACAAGTAACTTTGGTTGTTTCATGGGATGTTTGGGTGTTTCATGGGGTAATTATTTTAACTATGTTCTTTCTCTTCTCTCTTTTGCACACTAATTGTGTTAAAGTTCTTTTCTATTGGGTTCCTATGCACTAAGAGTGTTTGTCTTTATGTGACGGATGGCAGAATCCATTTAGCTTAGGCAGGCAACTATACCACTTCCCCACTTTTTCTTTCCAGTTTTCCTTTTTTTGGTCCATGAAGTATTTCACTGTATTTTCAGTCTTCCTGGACTCAAAAGACTGGTATTAATACCGGGCAAAGGGGTTTCAAAATTGCCAAAGGCAGTGCCCCAGTTGCTTACCGGTTACTATATTGGTTCTGCACCTGCAGGCACATTTGTAAGACTACTCAGGTTTAGGGAACTACAGCAAGGGGATTTATTTAACAAACAGGGAAAAGCAAAGAATTACTGAAGTCAACATATGGCCGTTTACCTTACTTAAAGCAATGTCCAGTCCTTTAAGTCCCAGAAAAGTAACAAAGGTGGCCTCTTCCCGCCACTGCTGATGTGGAGCTCCTCTTCCAAACAATGGGCCACGTTTCCAAAATGTGTCTTCCTTCTTCTACAGACGTGCAACAGCCAGAGTGTAGGCCAGGTTCCAACTCAAGAGGATGACACAGAACACAACTGGAGATGTTCCTGGAACTGCCATGGTGCCCCAGCGCAGCACCAGGCCAACAATGCAAACAGCAACTACAGCAGCCAGACAGCCCAACAGACTGCACTCACGCATTTTAGGAAGGCGTCCGCTTTGGGCCTCTGCCTTCTGCTGCAGTAAAAACAAAACTGGGAGCAGTTTCCTTTGCTCAGTTACTTGCAAAACCTCCAGAGTCACTGGTCCCATAGTCACTAAAGATTCCCAAAACACTCAATTCGAAACTGTATCTGGCAGTTCAAAAACTTCTGGCATCTGATTTCCAAACTCTCAGTCTTGGAGGCTACATTTTCTGCTGCTGATTTCTCTATTCCTACATCATGACGACTGCCTCCCCTTCTCCTTTAGTCCCTTTTATTTCTCATCAGACTCTCCACCCCAAACTGCAAACTTAGCATTTTCCCTGAGGCTATTCATTCTCATCAGCAAACCCCCTCCAGGGGGCACCACCTTTACTGGACTTTGGACTCAGCCTGGTTACAGTATCTTCCGTGAAGTGGAAAATAATAGACTCACTAGGAGTGAAAGATATTAAAAGGCAGTGATTTTGAGCTTGAATTAGACTGCCTTTCACCAGCTATCTTTGCACAGGATACTGAACCTCTTTCTCTGGTTCTTTTTCTTTAAAGTGGCATAATAGTTAAACTTAGATTATGATCTTGTTACAGTTTTGACAAAACAAGAACAGAGTAGGGCTGTATACTTTGTGAATATGGAAAATGTGTACAGCCTTAGTCCTTCCTTGTCAGTTTAGGAAATAGACCCCATAAAACTAAGTTCCCACAGCCACAGATAATTTATTGCTATGATAAGCCTCTTTCATCTGAGTAGCCCAGTGCTGGTTCTTGTGCCATTTTTGCAAGCTGATAATTACATGCATGTCTAAATAATAATTTAATGGTAGAGATGTTATTTGTAGAGTTTATTAGGTTGTTTCTTAAATATCTTCCTAATTAAGAAAAAATTAAGGATTTCAGTTTTGTTTTTGACATATTAGAAAGGGAAGAAATTTATGAAACTGCACAAAAGGGTATATAGCTGCTAAATTTTATAGCCAGGACTTTAAAGATCTTCAGAGATAATAGAAGCCCTATAATTCTGGAGTCAGAGAGATGACCCTGGAACTAACTCTGACTGGCAAGGTACAGGATGGCAACTCGTACAGGATGGCAGCTCCATCCTATAGGCATAGAAGGTGTCTTCCTTCTCCGCTTGTGTTTGTTATTGGTGACTGGGTTAGAAACCAAGTTGAATAGTATAGGTGAAAGGGGTAAGTTGTACAAGGTTGTCACATAGTTTTCTTTGTTGCAGTGATTATAAGGAATCTTGAAAAACATTTTTTTTAAAACTCTTGTCATTGACTCTGTTAAGGTTAAGGATCTGCAACAGCAGTTTTGTTTCAAGTATTGGACAGTTGAGACCTCCCAGGTTAAAAGCCTAGTTTTTAACAGGTTTTGGTCAGGGAAGACAAAAACCAAAGAGTTCAGTAAGTGAGGTAGAAAGAAGAGAAAGGGAGAACTATACTACTTATTAAGCTAAATATTTAATTAATACCTTACACAGTTATTCATTTCTTTCAAATGAATCAGTAGAGCAAAATACCTTTTTAAAACTGTATGAGAGGTGTTAGATTTGGAAGCAAAAGTAATGCAGTTCTTTACTTTCCATTCCCCTGTTCTTTGCCTCCTTTCCTCTGCATCCTGAGCATGTGTATATTAAGTTTGGTTACATGTGAGTCGTTCTGAAATCATCTTTGTAGGTGTATTTTGATTTGGTTTATGTCCACCAGTGAATCTTCTCAAATTTAGCACATCTTCATTTTCCACATTTTAAATTCAGGCCTGCCTTATATATTCCAAACATTCTTAATCCTAAATAATTTACCTCTTTCCAGTTTCTTTCTACTCTTTTTGTGTGTGCAATATTTATATCACCTTCCATATTGTATAGTTTAAAACCTGCAAATGTCTGCAGCTCAGTTTATTTTTTTCTCTGATTTTGGTCAGTTTGGGTTAGCAAAAATAGAAAGCTAGATTATGTCACTGAAACAAGTTAGTAATTGTATTATTTTGCCAGTTGAATTCTTATATCATAGATTATAGGAAATGGTTTAGACAAAAATGGTTAATGCTTAGCAAATTGCATCTTTTGAAGTTTCAGTATGTAATTCCTTTAAGATTATTTTCAGATACTTGGATTAAAATAGCTTCCCAATTGAAACTATAGTTGATTTTAAGGTAATCTAATGTTGGAAAAACTTGAAACTTTATCGCAAAGAAGACAAATTAATAAATTAGAAGTGTTAGAGGAGATGCCTTGGGTTCTCTGCAAGAGTATTAAGTTTAGTTGCTGCATAATAGCTTTGAGGATAAAAGGCATGTGGGAAATAAAATATAAATTGGTAAATATTTTAATGGAATAACTGACTCTTTTGTTGATCCCAAATACTTGTAGAGTAGTATTGTGATTTATTTAATTAGCAGATTTATAGTGCTGTTTTTGTATCAGCAGAAAATAGTATATGAACTGTTTAATGCATTATATTTACTTTAGTCTCTCTGTAAGAAGAGCTCAAAGAAACCTAGTGTCTGAGGATTGTCTTACTATTGAACCTTGGCATTTGATCACTTGAAATGACTGCAGAAGCTGTTATTGAAAGATGTTGTTGGTGTTGCTGCTGTTTTGTTTTTTTTCTCATTCTTTTAAGGCAATTTTGCTGTTCTTAAAACTTGATAGAAAATCATTATCCCAAAAATTTTCATTTTCAAGTAGAATAAAAGATAAAGGGCATCTACAGTATAGATTTACTTGCAAAGGGAGAAGTATTGCCTTTAAAACTCTAAAAGTTTATAATTCATTGAAAAGACTATCATTGTTTTGTTGTTTTTTTGGCTGAGTTTTCTGAGCCTATCCTTCCTTAAATAGTTACTATGTTTCTGATAAGCTACAGCCTTGAAGTGGTAAACTAGTGGAGGTGAACACCATTGCCACCAGTTAGAAATGATTTCTGGGACTTGAGAAGAGTGCTGTAATTAAGAATTGATCATGCGCGGCACTTGCTATTGCTTCCATAATCCTACTTTTGAGTTGTAATTTAAAAGAATTTATTCAACACATGATTTAGCTTTTATGAATAATAGTTGTGCGGGCATAGGAAGAGAGATGTGTGTATTATGTTTTTATTTCTCATACTTCGCCTTTTGGGACAGTTTATATGTTTAAAGTATTGGTGAAGGGAATAATTTGATTTTGCTTTTTTGATGTGTAAGCCACATCAGGAGAAGGAATAGAGTATGAAACTTCCCTTTAAAAGAAATATATGAGTTTATTTGCTAGAGCGTGATTGAAAATAATAAAAGGTAAATCTTCTCTCCATTTGCTCCTTCCTTATTCCCCTGTCTGTGGTTCCCCTTCTCAAAGGCAACCACCCATAAGAGTTTCTTGTACTTCTTCAATGTCCACTGTCATATGCAAAGGTAATTATATGCCCTTTACATTTTATTCAAGTATTAGCACAATATATACTGTTTTGCATATTGAGTGTTGCACCTCCCCCCCCCAACAGGGTGTATTTCTTTTTAAATGCTCAGTAATACTCTGTTGAATGTATTTGCTTTAATACCATGGTATTTTTTCCCCTCATCTTTTGCTGCTGCTGTTATAAAACAGGTTATTTTTTCCCTATGTACAAGTATATCTGTAGGATAAACTTCTATTAATGGAATTGTTGGGTCAAAGAGAATGTGCATTTTACTTTAATTGCTTTCTGTGGAGCCGGTACCAGTTAACACTCCTACAAATCAAAGGAGGTTGGTTGACTTTTGTTTTTATATCCTTTCCCCTGCCAGGGACTTTAATTTTCCAAGACCCCTTTGATCTTATCTATGAAAAGTTTTAGTTTGCAGTTCTCTTATGGGTGAGTCTTCACTAGTTCAGGTGTCATATATGTGAATCCTATTTACTTATTTTTTATTGTGTTTGATTATGGAAGTTGTCCATGTTGCAAGTATTTTCCCTTTTGTCATTTCTTGATTTTATTTTTATGCTATGTAACCAATTTTACATTTTTGCTGTGAAATTTATTAGTCTTTTCTGATAGTTCCAGGTTTTGAGTCATGCTTTAAAAGTATGATGAGATTATTTGAACTAAAACAAAGGCAAATACAAAATTCTCCTGTCTTCTACTTTTATGATTTTATTTGCATTTAAGATATTACACCAATTAATTTGGGTATAAGGGCTAAAGTAGGGATCCAACTCTTTATTCACTCCTACATTGTACTTGATACATAAAGTATTTATAATACCTGATAAGGCCGTTGCTCCTCTCTACAATTCTTCTTTATAAAAATACTTTTTGTCCCCTATTTTTCCATGTGAACTTTAAAATTGACCTTTTCTTATGCCATAAAAATGTCAAGAGGCTATTTTATCACTGCATGAAATTCATAGATTACTATGAATAAATTTTCATTAGTCTTGCAGTTATCTTCATTGTCTTTTAATATTTTATATACATGGTTCTTAATAGATCTAAATTTATTCCTACGCATTTTGCTCGTTTTGTTGCTTTTATAAGCGAAATCCTTGCTAGTTGTCTGTATTTACTTTAAAAAACTTAATTTCTGCATATAAATTATAACAAGCTTACTGAATTCTCTTTACATTGCAGTTTTTCAGTTTAAATTAAATTCTAAATTGCCACTTTTTAAATTATAAATTATTAGGCAGAATTCTGTCTAAATTTTCGTCATTCTGTAGGAGTAAAAGACCAAATTATAACTAAAAAAAAAAAAAAAAAGGTAAACAGAGTTAATTTGATGATTTTGATGGCCACTGCCTTTAACATCCAACTTCACTGAATGACCTCTATACTAAAGATAAGGTCCTGGTGCTCGAGATGAGATCAGACCAACTTTATCACGCTATACCTGTCTTCTAAAAATAAAGATCATTCTGTGATTGGCTTTCGTAATAACAATATTTTTCCTGAGGATAGCTAAAAATGCTTTGAAGTACCAAACCATGACAAATGGCAGTTTGGACTCAATTTTAGTTTAACTAGTGTTAATTGATCTAATATAAAATAATAAGTGAAAAAGAGTGAAGTAAAAATCCATTTAGAGTAAGAAAAAGTTACCATCATTCTAGAGATTTGAAAATGGAATATATAATTTATATCACATTATAGGGACTTCTGTCTTATATTAGTGTTAATAAGGTATTTACTGAAGCTTTGCTTTTCAAACTTTAAAGTGCATATTCATCACATGGTGATCATACTAAAATTCAGATTCTGAGTCTATATATTTGGAATGGCCCTCAAGTTCTGTATTTCTAACATGTTCCCAGATAATGCTGGTGTTGCTGTTCCCATGCTATACTTTGAGCAACTAGGTACTAAGTAACCATCACTTTGATGTGGTTAAGTTCAGCCCTGTGGAGTAAAAATTAAATAGTCCAGATTGACTACTAGATGCATTGTTCTTTTTTCCTGTTTCATAAATGGTATCACTGCTTGTTTAGACTGTGATGCCCTACTCTTCCCTAGAGTATACCCTCTACTTGAGGAAACATGACAATACTCCTTCCTCCCAACTAGATTTCTCATCTGTGATGCTTTTTATTCATAGATTTCTCAGGTCTGAGTTGCTCTCCTTCACCTCCTAGCACTTCCTTCAAGACCTGACTTAATCCTAGCTTTAGAGCACCCTTTTCAGTGCTTTGAGCCCATATGATCCATCTTTTCTCTAAAATTTCTTCTACTGTTTTTCACAATCAATATTTTACTTTTGTGTCAGTTTGTTCCTCTAGTTAGAGTGTAGACTTTGTAAAGTTAAGGTCTATGTTGAACATTTTGCATCCCCTATATGACTTCTGATTATCTGAAAAGCAATTTCGACACGGTACCTGTAATCTTTGCCTCTAAAAACCTGTTTCTGTTTCGATGTTCTTTGTCTTAGTAAATGCCAGAAACCAAGTAGTCATCCTTAATTCCCTCTGCCCTAAAGCCCAATATTTCACCACTTTCTGTTAACTTTATCTCTATTGCATTTCTTGAATCTGCTCTTCTCTTCCCCCAATCTAAATTACCACAAACCTCTATGAACTGACCCAGGAGCCTGTGAACTGATCTGTCTCCAGAATTTTATTGTGCATCCCCTCGCCCAACCCATTCTCTGATCTGCTATTTTTTGATCTCCATGAGACCATCTTTCTGACCCAGTCTTCCCTTTCCTATTTGCATAGGTCAAATTTTACTTGGGAAAGTAGTCCCTGCTGTTTCCCTGGAACCAGAGAGGAAAACAAGCCAGAAAACTCTTATTGATGTTTCATATTTTTGCATGTGGCAGTCCAGTTTTCCCATCACTGTTTATTGAAGAGACTTTTGTATATGATTCACTCATTTGTTACAGATTAGTTATCCCACAAATATGTGGTTTTGTTTTATTCTCTCTTTTTTCTATTCCATTGGTCTGTGTATCTGGTTTTTTTGTTCTAGTACCATGCTGTTTTAATTATTATGACTTTACAGTATAATTTGAAGTCTGGAAGTATAATGCCACCAATTTTCCCCTTTTCAATCAAGAGAGCTTTGGCTATTTGGGATCTTTTGTGTATCCATATGAATTTCAGTAATATATTTTGTTTCCTCAAAGAATGTCATTGATACTTCTGTTGGGATTGCATTGAATCTGTAAATCACTTTGGGTAGGATAGCTGCTTTAACAATATTGATTCTTCCAGTCCATGAGCAGGAAATGTCTTTACATTTCTTTGTGTCATCTTCTGTTTCTTTTAACCACATCTTACAGCTTTCCTTGTATATGTAGTTCACCTCCTTTGTTAGCTTTATTCTCAGGTATTTAATTTATTTTTGGTGAGATTGTAAATGGGATAGCTCTTAGTTTCTTCTTCTAGTTCATTGTTTGCATATAGGAAGGCAACTGATTTTTGTGTGTTGATATTATAGCCTGCCACTTTGTTGACCTGGTTTTTTGTTTTAATTAGTTATTTTATGGAGTCTTTCGGGTTCTCTATATTGTCATATCATGTGCAAACAATGATAGCTTTGTGCAAACAATAATAGCTTGTTCTTTTCTAATTTGGATTCCTTTTATAGCTTTATCTTTCCTAATTATTTTAGCTAGGACTTCTGTTACTGTATTGAATGGTAGTGGTAGTAGTGAATATCCTTGTCTTTTACTGGACCTTAGTAGCATAAAGGCTTTCAGTTTTTCACCACTGAGAATAAGAGCTGTGGATTTGTCATATGGCTTTTACTGTATTAAGATATGTTCTATTTATACCCTGTTTTCTGAGGGTTTTCATTATAAATGGATGCTGAATCTTATCAGATGCTTTTCTCAGCATCTATCAATATGATCATATCATTTTTACTTTCCTTTTTGTTGATATGGTGAATTTTATTGATTGATTTTTGACGTTGAACCATAATTGTGTTCCTGGTATAAATCCCAGCTGGTCATGATACATAATCTTTTTAATGCATTGTTAGATTTGGTTTTCTAAGATTTATTGAGATTTTTAGCATTTGTGTTCATTAGGGAGATTGGCTGTAGTTTTCCTTTTTTGTGTTGTCCTTGTTTGATTTTGGTATTAGCATAATGTTGGCCTCATAAAATGGTAGAAGTATTTTTTCTCTCAATTTTTTTGACAGCATTGAGCATAATAGGTATTAATTCATATTTGAAAGTCTGATAGAAAGTTTGGCCCTGGACTTCTGTTTTTTTGGGAGGGTTGATTACTGTTTCAATTTCCCTGCTTGTTATTGGTTTGCTGAGGTTTTCTATTTCTTCCATATTCAGTCTGGCATGATTCAGTCTGGCATGAGAATCTGTCTATCTCATCTAAGTGGTTAAATTTATTCACTACATAAATGTCCATAGTAATCTCCTATTCTGAATTTCTGCAGTGTGGTAATTTCTTCTCTTTCATTTCTAATCATATTTAATTTGCTCTTTTTTTTTTTTAAGTGTGCCTACCTAGAATTTTGTCAATTTTATTTTTTCAAAGAGCTGACTTTTGGTTTCATTGAATTTCTTTTTTTTTTTTTGGACTATGTATTATTTCAATTTCATTTATTTGTGCTTTAATTTTTGTCCTTTTCTTACTTCTGGTTTTTTGGTGAAAAACTGGTTCTTTGTTTTCTTGTTCTAGTTCCTTGGGATGAGAGACAGAGTTCTTTATTTGAGCTCTTTCTTGTTTCTTGATGTGGGCTTGTATTGCTATATACTTTCCTCTTAATACAGCTTTTGCTGTATCCCATACATTCTGGAAAGTTATGTCTTTGTCAGTTGTCTCAAGGTATGTTCTGATTTCTCTGTTTTCTCATTTATCCAGTGTTGTAGTGTGTGGTTCATTCTCCACGTATTAGAGGTTTTCTTTGCTTTCTTTTTGTACTTGACTTCTAACTTTACCTTTAAGGTCTGAGAAGATACTCGTTATGATTTCAGTCTTCACATTTATTGATTAGTCTTGTGCCCCAAGATGTTTTCAATCCTGGAGTATGTCCCATATGCACTTGAAAAAAAATGTGTATTCTGTTTTTGGGTAGTACAGGGTCTTTTAGATATCTATTAGGTTCTTTTGGTCTACTTATTTGTTTGAAGCTATTCTGTCCCTATTCATTTTTTGTCTTACAGATTTATCCTTTCGTGAGACTGGAGTGTTGAAGTCCCTACCACAAATGTCGTTTCTCCAATTTGTTTTCTGAATTGATAATAGCTGCCTAATATATTTTTGTGCCCCTTCATTTGGTGAGAATATGTTAGTGATTGTTAGACCCTACTGATGTGTTGTTCCCTTTATTTACGGGTTGTCAATCCCTGTCTCTTATTGCCCTTTTTAATTGGAAATCTATTTTATCCGATATTAGTATGGCTGGCTGTCTCATTCTTTTTGGGGTTCTCATCCACTTGTAGAATTGTTTTCTAAACCCTCACCTTGAGCCAGTGTTTATCTTTGGATCTCAGTATGTCTCCTGGAAATGGGAGAAAGTTGGATTTTGTTTCCTAATCCAATCAGACACTCTCTGTCTTTCAATTGGTGTGTTTAGCCCATTAACACTTAGAGTGATTATTGATGAATGAAAATCTGATACTGACTTTTTAAAAAGTCTTTAATTTTGTGATTGCATCTTTTTTTTTTTCAGTTCTTGCTGTTTCTCTATTTGATTGAGATTTAGAGTTTCTTTCACTATTTCTTGGAGGGAGGGTTTAGTTTCTGCAAAATTCTTCAGTCTTTCTTTGTCTGAGAAGACCTTTATTTCTTCTTCATATCTAAAGGAGAGCCTTGCAGGATATAGTATTCTTCATTGGCAGTTTTTATCTTTAAGTTTTTTGATCACATCTTTCCATTCTCTCCTTGCCTACAGTGTTCCTTCTGAGAAGTCTAATGTTAGCCTGATCTGTGGTTTTTTTTTTTTTTTGTAGGTCATCTGCTTCATTCCCTTTGCCAACTTCAGAAGTCTTTCTTTATCTTGAATTCTTGGAAGTTTGATCACTATATGTCTTGGTTTTGATCTCTTTTTGCTTATGTATCATAGTGTTCTTTTAGCTTCCTGAATTTGTGTCTTAAGTTCCTTTTTGAGGTTTTGGGAAAATTTCTTATTTTATTTCTTTAAATATGTTCTCTGATCCCTTTTGTCTCTCTTCTCCTTCTGGGGTGCCCCTTGTTCTTATATTGTCTTTCCTCATGGTATTGGATAGTTCACAAAGTGTTTCTTCAATTTTTTTTAACTTCATTTCTCATTTTCTTCTTCCATTTTGCTTCTTTGTAAATTCATATCTTCAGATTCACTGATTCACTCTCCTATTTGGTTTATTCTATTCCTATTGCTTTTTTCATAGGACTTTTAATCTTTTAACTCTTTGCACTCAAGCGGTGTCACTATGGCGCCCGGCAGTTTAATGTGTCCACTCGAGTGGTGCCGCTAGGGCACCCAAGCAGTTTGGAAGTCAATATGTTTATTTCCGATGTGTGATAAGATATTCTTATCGCAATTACTTTCATGGACCAGGCTTAGCCTGCATCCTTAGCCAATTCTTAGCTTAGCTTAGTTAGTCTCAGCTTAGCATTGTGATGCGTGTCCTGACAAACCGAGGCTGCATCTTGTTTGATGGGGATTGTTTGACTAAATATCACACAAAAACTAATCATAGAGTGTAATATTTAACAGATTTTGTTGTATTCAATGTAAAAATAAATAAATTGGTGAAATTTTATTATTTGTATACGTTTGTTTGAGTATAACATGATTTTAAAGTACCTGTAAAACACTTCCCTGATATAGCTGAAATCGTCTCGAGTGGCTGGTTCACCCACGTGAAAAAGGCTCGAGTGCAAAGGGTTGATTTTTTTTCGTTCTGCCATTCCGTCATTTCTTTAGGGTATTTTTGGTTTTTTAAATTGATTAGACCTTTTTTTTTAAAGATTTATTTATTTATGCATATAAGCTGTGGTGCAGACCAGAGGTGTGGGGCAGTGAGAGGGTTCAGCAGAGACATTCGGGAGCAGAACAGGCAGATCAACTGAAATACACTGCTGAGGGGAACAGTGGGCAAGGCCGGAGGGGTCTGCTGCTTCATGTGGGAATCTCCCAGCCTGGAATAGAACTTACATCGAACTTGTGCCGCAGCGGCCGACAGCTCCACAGCGCTGCGCTTAACCTGTTGTGCCACCAGGGAGGCCTCAATTAGACTTTTATTTTCTTACATTGTTCATTTTTCTACAATATTTTGTTGTGGGTTTTTTTTTTTTGACCCTTTGGTTTCCTTTAGGATACCACTTTTAATCTTCTGTTCATTGTGTTTCTGAGGGATTCAGGTTTTTTTCTGAATTTCGTTGTATATCCTTGACCCACTTTTCTGATCTACTGAATTCTCTGAATTCTTCAAGTTTCTTTATGATGGCATGCTTGAATTCTATATCTTCCTTGTCTTTGTGGTTCAGTTCTGGATATAAATTCTCCATGTGTGGGATTATAGTTGTCTTTGGGCTTCTGCTGATGTTCTTTGTGCTATTTTGTCTCCCCCTTTTTTTCTAGGACCTCACTGCTGTGGGTTTTACCTCAGGAAGGCTTGTCACCACCCCTACCACACTGGGCTGGGGCACTGAACAAAGGATAGCTAGGGTCACTGCTGTCAGGCAGTGCTGTGCACAGCCTGGACTGGGACCTTCATCTATCTGCCTCTTAGGCCCGGTTAGCTGACCTGGGGTCCTAGAGAACTTCTTGAGGATAGGTGGGGTTGCCAGTGAAGGGTGGGTCCCTGCCTCTCACTGGGGACTACATCTGTTCCCAAGGCCTCCCACTTACTTTCTGTATGCTATGGTTATTCAAACTTTCTTCTGATCCTTGAATCAAAGCAAAAGAATCAGGTTTCATGTAGTGAAACCAAGACTGTGGGTTTCTTTGTTTTAGCCGCATACTCCTCCTCCTTTGGCAGTCACTGGGACAGCTCTTAGGCCAAAAGTCATGAATAAATCCTCATCTAGGATCTTCCCTTCTTCCAGGTGTTAATACCTTAACCTTCTTTGGGCCACTGAACAAGTGCCTTCAGATAGGGTTTTGTAATATTTTGTCCATAGTTTATTGTTACTATCTGTGGGAAAATTGATCTCATAGGAACTACTGAGTCAAGACTGGAAGTGAAAATTCTCCATATTAGCAGCAAAAGTTGAAATTACAGTAGATGATAACTCTTATTTAAATGGTTTTTTTTTTGGTTATAAAAGCACTTTAATGTAGATCATCTAATTTATTATGATTTAATGATACAGTAGGCAAAATACTAAACATCTAGGTACTGCTCTATTTTGTGGGCCCCCCCCAAAAAAAAACCTGGGCACGAAGTTAATCCAAAGTCTAAAATTCAGTGTGAAAATAATGTATAACATAATATGGTAATTAAAGCAAGAAGTTGGGAAGGAAGAAGGAAGGTAGTAGTAGAAACTTTAGTTGTGAGGAAGAACAGAATTTTGTACCTTCCAAGATAAGCTGATTACAGGTAAATGAACACCAAGCATAGTATATAAATAACTGTCTTGGTACATGGTTCTTTCAAGGGTTCTTTAAATTTCAGCTTAAGCTTCCTTGGATAGCCTTTTCTTTCCATCACCTCTAGACTAGCTTGTAGTTTACCATCCTGCCACCTCTTACTCTTTCTCAGTGGTCCTTTACTTTATTGTATATTGTTATTTTTATTATTTACTTTTTTAAAACATTAAAAGTAATTTTCATAACATCATAGTTTGTAATTTTTTCAAGTTTAGTTTCTATTTATTTACTATATACAAAGCTTCTAGGAGGACAGAGATCATGTTTTTATATATTCCCAGCTTCTTACCAAAAGCCCTACACATATTAGATACTCTGCTCATAATTTTGAATGAATATATATAAACACAAACATAAACCAGTACCAGGGAATGCAAAGTAAGGAAATTGTAAGCTTTTATTATAGTCAGTCTTAAAAAATTCTTCAGTAAAGGTTTTTTTTTTCCACTTGCATTTTTTTTAAGATTTATTTTTACTTATGCATGTAAGAACTGGGTCCTAGGCCAGAGGTGGGGGCAGGGGGAGTGAAAGAATTCACTGGAGATAGAGTGGAGAGCAGAACAGGCAGATCTACTGAAATACACTGCTGAGGGGAACAGCAGGCGAGACAGGAGAGATCTGCTGTGTCATATGGGTTAGCTCCTTGGCTGGGGATTGAAGTCATGTCTCAGTGGCTGGTGATAGCTTGATAGTGCTTAGACTTTAACCTCTGCGCCACCAGGGAGACCCCCTCTATCTGCGTTTTGAAAGAGGTCATAGGCATGAGTTGAAGAAACTATTGAGGAAATGTTTCATATTGGGAGCTGGAAAGAAGTTATATGAAGATGATGATTTGGGAAAATTATCAAAATAATATTGGCTGCAGTTGATTCTGCTCTGCATATTATCAGTGAAAGAAATTTTAATCAATATAGAGAAAGCTACTAGGTGTGGGTTCCTATGAGTTAGCTACTAGCTGACCACTCATAGGCAACTGTGAGCTATTTGCTATCTACAAATCACAGCAGAGCATTCCTGGACTACCTACGGAGTATAGCCCCTTAATGCGAGGCAGTTCCAGGGACGCATATGCCACTGTTGACCTGATTACATGACTATCCCCATGGAGGTTTCGGGATAACTCTACCTGTGATAACATCATACTTTGCTGATACAAATGTCTCTTCACATGTGGTCACAATATTCCCTTCCCTGTCCCTCATAAAACTTTCCCCCCATTCCTATCCCATCCTCCAACCTTATTCCTCATACCATTGTTGAACTTCTGCTCAAGTAGCAGTCTTGCCTTGCAAACCTGCTCCATGATTGTGTGTCCCTCATCGCATTCCCGCCACAAAGTGGCAACAGAATTCCTGTGGCAACAACTAGGTACTGAAAAATAATTTTGAGGAGCTTTTTTAAAGAGTTCATACTAAGCAGATAGTATGGAGTACCAGAAAATACAGAGAACAGTAACTATATGAAAGGGATGATTCAGGCAGTGATATTCAGTAGTGTGACACCCAGGCCCAGAGATGAGTGATGAAAGGCAATATCCTTGTGTCTTGTTTCTGTGTTTCAGAGTTCCAAAGTCCTCTTGTAATGGGAAGTTAAACGCAAGTGTTAAAACTTATTGTAATAGGATTTTTTGTTCTGCAGCTCTTGGATAAGCACAAGAATACAGAGAGCATGGTGGAGCTTCTGGACTTATATCAAATGGAGGATGAAGCCTATAGCAGTCTTGCAGAAGCCACAACTGAACTCTATCAGTATTTACTTCAGCCGTTCCGAGACATGAGAGAACTTGCCATGCTAAGAAGACAGCAAATCAAGGTATTTTCTTTCTTTAATGCAAATAATAAACCTGTTTCATCATTCTCAGCCTGACTAGCTGTGCGTTCTAATTTGTAGAGGATCTTTTAAAAAGAGCAGCTATTTCGCCTTTTCTCCCCCCAAGATTCTAGGTTAGTAGGTTTTCATTACATATAGCTTCAGCACCTCATTTTAAAGCATCTCAAAATGTGATTTTGCTGAGTGGCCAGGATTGAGAATAGCCTAGAAAGTAAAGATCTCTCATACATTGTTTTCCCCTTTTTTCCTATACTTAATTCTTCTCCTTCTACTCCTTTTATTGTTTTGAGTACAGAATAGTCTTATACTTCTTTACCAGAAGTTTTAGGAATATTTGTTTTGGGGAGACCTTGCTTTTAAAGTTAATGGGCTTACTGGTAGAGTTTTAAAATTCATGACACTTAATTTTCATGTATTAAAGTCGTGTTTTTTAAGGCAGTTGTTTAAGGGTTTGATTTTATTATGCAACTGACCTCTATTCAGTGTTGCTGTGTTTAATTCACATGGAAATGTTGCTGAGATAGGAGTTGAAAATTGTTTTTTTTTTCAAATATTGGATGGTATCACTTACAGGAGGAATGTAGGGAAACAACTAAGTATCCAAAAAAAAAAAGACAAAACTTGCAGGCAAGCTGCAAATCTGAGGCATCCAGCAGAGCAGGGGGTGGGAGAGGGATCAAAATGCAAGCGAAGAGCACTAGGGACTTTGGTGATGGTTTGTGGGTGATGTCATGGAAGATTTACGAGGACTACACCTGAGGGGAGAAATCAAATACTGTACAAAAATGAACAACAATGTAAGAAAATTTAAAAGTTTAATAAAATAAATTAAAAGATTTTTTCATAATGGGTTAAATTGGAATATTATATAATAAGTACATATTTGAGAAAATTTGCAGTTATTCTGAAAACGTACTTGAGGGCAAGGATGAACAACTGTATGTGTGAAAAATTATATCAAGGTAAAGCCTAGTTGTGTGTCTTTTTTCCCTTATTAATAAATTGGGTATAGAGCAGCAGAGACTTAGCCACATAACTGACACATTGTTCTTTATATAATAACTAAATAAATAAATAAATTGATTTTTTAAAAAGAGAACGATGGGATAAAGAAAGAGACAACTACATACCCTTGTTTGGACAGCAAACACAGATATCACTTCAAATTGTGCAGTTATAAATGGTGAGCTTTAATACTTAATATAGCTAATATATGATATTTAATATTAAATATATTTTAATTTAGTATTTCATTTATGTAAATGGAAGTTGACGATTTTTTTTGACCCTCTGTAAGGGTCAGTTTAACTGGCCCATCTATAAGCTTTAAGCAACTGCTCCCAACATTATTTTAGGCCTGGAAGGGGTGCTTCCAGACTCTTTAGTTGATGTTGCTTCTCAAAAATGTGATTTCTGAATAAATAGTATCACCTCAATCCTTGTTAGAAATAGATTGTTGGGCCTTACCTCAAATCTCTACTGGTACTTGAGATATAGAGCTCAACAATACTTACTGTAACAAGTCATCTTTGGTGTTTAGGATGCACACTAAATTTTGACTACCACATGTCTGGTAAAACATGAAACAGCCAAGGGATGGACCATGCTTTTATAATTTCTCTGGCCCTCAAATTTTCTCATCCATAAGATGAGATTTAAAGTGATCTCTAGATTTTTAAACTCATTGTCTTAATGAGTCAGGATCAGTTAGTGAATTGGCTTACTAATTAATCATCTTCTGAATTAAATAGAAGCACTTCCAGCACATTGTCCAACTTGCTTTTAATACTTGTTGAAAGTAAATAATCCAGAAACTAAAAGACATCCAGAACTCTTTCTCTCCCCCACTGCCCAATGTAGCCAGTTACCTCATTTTACCAATTATCTTTAGATGAATTTTGAATGTGCTTTTCTTTCTTCATCCTCCGGACTTTCTCAGGATAAAGCAAAACTATAGGTATCTTGTGTGAAATAGAAAAAGACACCCACCCCTATGCCCTATCCCAATAGACAAATTAGAAAAGGACCCCCTTCTGAGTAGCCACAGCAGTACACATGCCTTGGTACAAAATGTGGAGTGGATTTTAATCTCTCATCTGTCACTTTAATCGGCTGTCTTTGTTCAGAGTGCAACTTGTACACCATTGGTCCACTGTATGCCATAGCATGAACTATATGGTGCCAGCACTTATATTAAGGGCTTCTCTCTTACCTGAGCTGTTTTTTCCTTTTGGTTTCCTTACCTTTAGATTTCTACCACCTTTTAAAAAAAAATACATTTCACACTTTCCTGAAAATAACGTATATTTGCGTTGAATATAAAATTGCAGAACTGGATGCCGCCAAATCTAATCACATTATTTTCTTAATCAAGAGTCACGCTCAGGTGACTCCTAGGCCTGGAAAATTTGCATTATGACTACTGTTACTTTAATGTATTCACAGATTTATCTTGACATTTTTCTCACATAATCTGAAGGTTTTTTTTTTTTTTTCCCCTGGTTCACTGTTCCAGCAATAGACAGGTATATTTAAGTTTCTCATATAAAACCCAATACCTATGCAAGTAATGTACTTTATAATAAGTAATTCTTTGCCAAGAAGTATGTTTTTATAAACTAATCTCACTATCCTAGCTACCTAAACCAACACGTACTTTTTTCCATGTTAGAAACAGGCACTGTTTTCTTTCTATCCCTGAAATTGAAAACAGAGGTGTCATTATTTTTGGGATGTGATCCAGCTGACCAGTGCTATATATCTTCAAGTTTACCAAGTTAGGAAAGGAACTTAGTATTCTAGCTTAATGTCTTATGTACAATAAACTATAAACACATTTTAACAGCTGGCTAAAACATTAACTACTGAGTTTCAGAAGCCAGTTAAACAACAACATCTCTAACAGCATAGAGAGAATGCATATTTATATATGAAGGTAAAGATAATGCAACAGCAAATAACAAGTTTGCTATACTTCAGTTTGCCTTCAGATCATCACAACTGGATTTTTTTCTTTACTATTTTTCTCTTCAGAAGCTATCATGCATATTTTCTCACTCCTGTAAAATGTTTAACCATGCACATGAAAAGGATTTCTATCTTAATGTTAAGATTTAATACTTTTGAATCGAATGGTTTCACTTATAACAGGGCTATAGGGAAACCAAATAGGAGAGAGACACTCGGGCACAAAATAGAGTAGAAAAGGACACAAGGGACCACGGAGATGGACCATGGGTGAATTGGTGGTGGGTTACCCAAGGGGGATACAAAATGTAAAAGATATAAATAACAATAAAAATATATATTTTTTTAAAAAAGATTTAATATTTTTGAGTTTTGAGAACTGCTGCTTCTATTTATTAGGTTTCTATCCTATGATGGTTTTTGTTGGTGCCTGATTGGAAAATTAAACCAGTTGTTTCAACAGAGGAATTTTAATATAAAGAATTATTAACGAAGTGTAAAGTTGTTAACCAGGTAACTGAAGAAAGCAAGAAAGTAACATATCAGTTAACAGTTGTAAAACCAGCCACACTCTGCAATAAAGAAAGAAAAGGAAGTTTTAATTATTATTATTTTTTTTTTTTTTACATACAAGCTGGGGTACAGGCCAGAGGTGTGGGGTGGCGAGAGGGCTCTCCAGAGAGTGTGGGGTGGCGAGAGGGCTCTCCAGAGACGGAGCGGGTAGCAGAACAGGCAGATCAGAAATACACTGCTGAGCGGAGCAGCGGGTAAGGCAGGAGAGGTCTGCCTCGCCATGTGGGATTCTCCCCGGCTGGGCGTCGAACTCCCGTCGCCGCTGCCGACAGCTCCACAGCGCAGCGCTTAACCGCTGCGCCACCGGGGAGGCCCAGGAAGTTTTAATTATTAAAACTAGCACAGAGAGCCCTGTGGATCCGACCACTGAGAAAGTGAACATTGTTTGTCTGCTGCTGATGTGGCTTAACTAAGGAAGAGAAACACCCAGATCTCTAGGGTTAAGCAACTCACTGGTGGACTGATAGTGGTTTGCTGGTGAGTTGCACAGTGAAGCTAGTTCTGCAAAGGTTGAAAACTGGCTTTTGGTAACTGTTTACAGGATGGAACTGCAGATATTAGTGTGAAGAAAGCAGATCTGAGATGATGCACACAGGAACTGTAATAAGAAAATCAAGTGATACAGATAGAAAGAAGCATCTCTTCCAACCCTAAAGCTTCCTTCAGCCTTTCTTATGGGCAAAGCCTAAATGTGATTTGCAGAACCCACACACTAGCATCACAGGTAGAAGGTTGAATTTGGAGTTAATAGATAAGCATTTACATCCATTTGTAGACTTTCAAAAGCTAAGGGAAAATGCTTGGTAACATAACTTAGCGTCATTAATAAATATACAAGTTCTTTAAAGAATGCAAAGTTAGTCACATCTTGAAAAGAACTTCTATGATAATGTACTACATAAGAGTTTAACAGTTTGATTGCAGTGTTCAATTTATTAAATTTCTGTTGCATACTTATAAATACTAATTTTTTTTTAACTTGCATGCTTTAAAATCAGAAGTAATTATAGCAAAAGGAAGCACGAAACTCGATGGTTTTGTTACAGCAAACAAATCTAGAACTCTTAAATCTAAGCAGAAGTCCAAATATGCCACTTAATGCTAAGAATACTATAGTGGTTTCTTGCTGCCTGTCAAATCCAGATTCCTCAATGTGACATTTAAAGACCTGTAGTATTCACAACCTACTTTCTTAGGCTTGTCTCTTATTTACTTTGATCTGTTTTACCTAAACTCCAGCCTGACTGGATTGCTCTCTGTCCCTTATCAGTACCGAACTTACCTACCTCTAGGCTTTTGTCAGGCTGATTTTTGCCTCCCACTGCCTTTGGGGTGGTTCTTTTTCCCTGTATACTTCATATGTACTTGTCAGAATCCTGTCCCTCCTTTCAAAGCCCTCTAATTATGAGCCCTTAGTAAAGTCTGTCCTGATCTAAATAGCTAAAGGTGTTCTCCCCCCCAAACCTTTATTTTTCTTAAAGACATTAAAATACCTTTATTTTTGTTATACAGAGACACTTTTCACCATCTTCAGTGCCTGGCTAGAATTCTTTGTGTTTTTAAGAATCCATTTACTCATCATTCCTTTTAGAAACATTTGTGCAACTGGCATTGATCAGATGTGTAATACATCATTGTTTTGAAAGAATAATTGAATGTTGAGTTGTCAAAATGGTCACAGTGAATAAATAAAAAAGATAGGTCTTCTCATTTCAAGACATTTCTACATCACAGTATCTGTGCCCATTTCACCCCCCTCATTAGATTGTAAATTTTGGGAGTGGAGATTATATATCTTGCCTATATTTATAGCCCCTGAAGCACCTGATACATTAGTCTCTGTCCAGATTACATAATTGAAATGTTTTCCAGATAGTAGCCATGGAAAAGTCTAAATGCCTCCTCCCTAAAAGGAAGGAAAAACCCAACCATATCCCATAACATCATGTAAGTTTAGCTCTTGTAGTGTGAGACTGGCGCTATAGTCACCTTCTGAGAATAAAAAAAAAAAAAAATTCAGTCCAATTAGAGAATCAGAAATCAAAAATCCAAGTTTTTGCTGCTGCTTAATTGTCTGTGCTTGGTACTATTTTTTGTAATCCAAGAAAAGGAGCTCACATAATTCTATTTCCCAACTATTAAGGGAAACATTTAGGTTTTGATCATATCTCTATTTCCCTTGCCTCCCTCACACACTGGAAAAAAAGAGGTAATTCTCATAATTTTGTTCCATATGTGAAAACATGAACTCATTGTTTGCTTGACCAGAAACAGGAAACCTCTGGGATAATGTGTCTTCAGCCTGTCTGAAACCTGTTTGATATGGTTTGTGAACCCAAGAAGAGATAAAAACATGTTTTCCTTGCTCATGATTATAAAAGAAATTCCTATGCAATAAAGATCTGAATAGTGCAGATTTTAAACAGTAAGAAAAGATATATCACCTATAAATCTGCCACCAAAAGATGACAACAGTAATACTACATTTTCCATATTTTGTCTTTTTTTTCTTGGACATTCTTTCAAATCCTTGAAATTCTGATTTTGATCTCTCTTCACATAGTATTGTAGCATAATCATTTCTCATTGTTATTTTTAAAAACTTCATAAGCATTATTGAAGTTTGCATAATTTTATTGTAGATGTCTGGGACCCATTTTTTCCTTTATTTCAAATAACATTTCACTGAACATCTTTTATTGTTCTTTTAAGGTACTTTCTTAAATAAGGAGATTAAAAAATACTTCCAAAAATAATAATACCATAAAGTACTTCCCAGGAAAGATTTAATCAGTTTATAGTTGCACCAACAGTGTATGATTATGTGTCTGTTTCACTATGACCACACTAACCCTGGATTGTTTTGCTTTTAATATTTACTTCATATGAATCCTTTTTTCCTCTCCAACTTATTCTTATTTGGGCTCGTTTTCCTCCCTTTCTCTTGACTTTTACTTTTTCAAACTTTCATTTCAGATATATGTGTACATATAAGTTTTAAATTTATGGTTCTTGATCAGTTTTTAAGATGTGGCATTAGTGGAACAACATTTTTCTTTTTTTCTTTTTGGTCATGAAATGGTCTTAACATACTGTTTAATTTTTTTAAGTCTTTTCTTAATATATCGTAAAGCACGATGGAGTATAGAAATAGTCAATAGTGACTGCTAGATTGCACTTTTTCCCCATGTTATTATATCTGTGTACTGCCTTTATATACTTTCATGTTGTCACTTATATGAATGTCATTTTGACATTTCCCTAGTATATCCTTGTTTGATTTTCAATTTTCCTTTCATTTTAGTTGTGACTCTTGTAAATAATGCGTGGTTGACTTTTATCAGGACTTTTTAATGCAGACTCTTTTAGTAAATAGATCTGCTGATGTTTATATATAATAAATCTTAAATCTGAGTTTTAAATTATTTTGTTATTAAATACTTTATTGGTACAAATCTTAAACTGAAAACACAGTTCTGAAGTAGGAAATTTTCATAATCTCACTCCCTAAAATAAAATAGTCAGAGTCAATATTTTGTTTCATATCCTTTTTATGTGGAGGAGGGAATGATGAAGAGGAGAAGGTAGGTAGAAGGAGGAACCCATTTTATGTCATATACCTTCAACATTATTATTAATTTTCTTGTTCTATAAGTTGCTTCTACTCTAGAGCAGTAAAAACCAAGTTACTTGTCTATTTCAGCACTAAGTATAATGACTGATATATAAGCATTCAGCAAATGCTTAAGGAATTAATGAAAGAAATGTTCTTCTTTCTAAAGATTTCCATGGAGAATGATTATCTGGGTCCCCGAAGAATTGAAAGTCTTCAGAAAGAAGATGCTGATTGGCAGCGGAAAGCTCACATGGCTGTGCTGTCTATTCAAGATCTTACTGTCAAATATTTTGAAATAACTGCTAAAGCTCAAAAAGGTAGGTTTCTGAGCAAAATTATCCTTGTTAGGTATTTTTGAAATGAATGATTCTTTTATGTTCACAATGGTTATATAGAAAAATATATGAAGACCACTCATAATCCTAGCCTAGAGTTATAGACCACTATTAACAAATTAAGGTTATGTGCTTTCAGTCTTTTCTGGAAATATGTGTTTACATGTCCTCTACACTAGCAAAATAATAGTGAGTTATTGTGATGGATGATAACTGTTTACAGCTCTAACTACCACAGCCAACAAGATTACCCTCACCTTAGATGCTACTTAAAAATTTGGGGGAGTCCCAAGGCCACCCATACTTCTAACCAACTCACTACAAATTTGGGGGTTCTCACAGCTAACCTTTGAGTTTGATGATATGGCTGTCAGAGCTCAAGAAAGCACATATTTAAATGATTGCAGTTTATAAAGGATATATATACAAATATATACGTATATATACGTATGCCAGTGCTAAATGAGAATGCTTTCCTTGATTCCTTAGCATCACCTGGCATTGTTGTTAAAAAAATAAAATTGGCCTCCTGGTGGCGCAGGTAGTTAAATCTCAGCACTGTGAGGCTGTCGTCAGCCACTACAGCACCAGTTAAATCCCTGGTGGGAATCTCAGGTGGGAACACATGGCATAGCGGACCTCTCATGTCTCGCCCACTGCTCCCATAAGCAGTGTATTTCAGTCAGTCTGCCCTTTCTGCTCCCCACTGTCTCTGGTGAAGCCTCTCACCACTGCCACCCCCAGTGCCCTGCCACCCCTAGTGCCCTCCACCCTCCACCTCTGGCCCTCTTGCCTGCTCCCCAGTTCTTGTATGCATAAATAAAATCTTTAAAATAAAATAAATTCACTGAAAAACAGGTGAAAAGTAGGTTCATATTATTAAAAGTTGCTTTTCTTTGGTTATTACTGGTTTTGATCATTCATTTGGGTTTTTTTCATGTAGTATTTGGTATTTTTTATTATTATGTCTTGTTCTTCTAGTTAATATGTTTCGCCTATTCTCTGGTGTTTTTTTCTATTGAACTATTCATTGATATTCTGATTACACTGTAATTATTTGTTAACTCTGACATTTGTTGTAAATACCTTTTATTAAAATTTTCTTCTTTTTTTTTTAAAGATTTATTTCTTTATGCATGCAACCTGGGGTACAGGCCAGAGGCGGTGAGAGGGTTCACCAGAGACAGAGTGGGGAGCAGAACAGGCAGATTGACCGAAATATACTGCTGAGGGGAGTAGCGGGTGAGGCAGGAGAGGTCTGCCGTGCCATGTAGGGATCTCCCTGGTCAGGCCTCGAACTTGTGTCACTGCTGCCGACAGCTCCACAGCGCAGCATTTAACCTCTGTGCCACCAGGGAGGCCTTATCTAAATTTTCTAAATCTAAATATGCTTTGTTTTTATATGATACAAGTTTTATTTGTAAAACCCATCAGCTTTTAAGAATAATCTTTAAGTTATGTTACTTAATCTGTTGTACATTCTGAAGTAAGTTTCTATGTTCCTCTGAAAGTTAAGCCTACTAAAATTCTTCTATATGTTTTTAAATTTCTTTCTGGACTCTTTTTTCCACTAATATGCCTTGTTTGTTCTTATACTATAATTATTGTACCTTTATAAGGAAATTTATTATGATTTCTCAGGTAACCCCTTACTGTTTGTCAAAATTTTCTTGGTGATGCTCAATTATTTTTTCCTAAGACAATATTATAATTCTTTAGTTAGAAAAGAATAATAATTTCTTCCGAAACTAACATAATTCTGACCAGAACTGTTGATGTAGAATTTGACATGAGGATTTTTATATATGGACAAGAGTCAATGCTTTTTTTCTATGTTAATATGATAATTCTGAAAAAATACTTAAGTAGTTAATACATTGACTATATCCTGTGATTGTAAGTTCAGCTAAAAATAAAACAGGTAGTGTAGATAGTAGTTTAAACAACGTGGGTACTACTTTTAGCTTTACTGCAATAGATAGATAACCTTGCTTTTAAGTTATCAAAGTGTCTCAGTTTTGCATATCTATATAGAAGGTATTGATAATGCCTATAATCCTATTCTATAGGATTACTGGGCAGACAAATAGAGATGTAACATATTGAAATATACTTCGAAAATAATGCAACATGATATAAATATGGGTGACTATGGTGGTATGTCCATGAGAGAAAAGACATGAAACTATAAACCATGTTTGGTTAATGGTGCCATGTAAAGTGGGAGAGACATTTGAATACTTATCATTCACTCATTTCCTTCTTTATTTCAACCAAGGAAATTAAGCCCAAAGACCATTAAGTTTCTTGTGAAAGGTTACACCTCAGTATGGGTAGTATTGGGAATATAATTCAGAGCTGTGTTAATTCCAAATCCCCTACTGCATTTTTCCTCCAGTGT
Organism: Scalopus aquaticus; assembly: GCA_004024925.1. Lineage (NCBI taxonomy): Eukaryota > Metazoa > Chordata > Mammalia > Eulipotyphla > Talpidae > Scalopus > Scalopus aquaticus. The sequence goes on from PVIJ01006142.1 coordinate 81,573, forward strand.
ACTACTACATTGATCTTATGGTTGCACAAATATTACAACACAGTTTTGAAAGATGGGCAGGGATTTTAAATGGCAGAATCATTTGCTATTCAGCCAATGTTATTAGATTTTATTCATTAGAAACCCTTAAATTGACATTCAGAGCAAGATTATGAATTGAAAACACTACCTTCCTCTATGTTAGATTTTAAAGGCCACAGTGAAACCAAAAGAACCATCATAACTGTTTTATTTTTTTTAAAGATTTATTTATTGATGCATACAAGCTGGGGTACAGGCCAGAGGCGTGGGGTGGTGAGAGGGTTCACCAGAGACAGAGTGGGGAGCAGAACAGGGAGATGAATGGAAATACACTGCTGAGGGGAGCAGCGGGCGAGGCAGGAGTGGTCTGCTGGGCCATGTGGGAATCTCCCCGGCTGGGCGTCGAACTTGGACAGCACCAGGGAGGCCCCATCATAGCTATTTTAGAAGAAGATTCTAAGTAAGAAAATTCCTTATCTGTTCCAATAGGAGCTCAATAGATAATTTATTTTTAAAGACTAAAAATCAAGAAATAGCATTATTTTTGTATAGAACTAACCACCAGAAGTGATTGAAAGCATTTGAGCAATGAGGACTAAGCCTAGGAGAAGCCGAGATTAAGAAAATAGCTCATGTTTATTATAAGCCTGTCTGTACTTTTAATATATACATGAATTATAAAATGAAGGTTTCATAAAATTCTGAGGAAAAGTTTATTGAGATATACTTCCTTGCAAAAAATAGGACATAGTAGCAGTATAAAATTACTTATCACAATCACTACCTCTGAACATACAAAAGAAACCACTAGTGAATGTGTATTAACCTAAAGATTATGTTTGGTACCAATCAGTTGCCTACTTCTTTTAAGTATGTTTCTGCTCTCTTAAAGTAGTTGGACATAAGTGTGATTGGGTTGATGATACAGGGCCTAGAATAAGCTATTACCATACTATTTATCAATAATAAACTTCATTAACTGGAACATAGTAACTTTTTTTTAAAAAGATTTATTTATTTATATATACAAGCTGGGGTACAGGCCAGAGGCGTGGGGCAGCGAGAGGGTTCACCAGAGACAGAGTGGGGAGCAGAACAGGCAAATCAGAGGTATACTGCTGAGGGGAGCAGCGGGTGAGGCAGGAGAGGTCTGCCGCACCATGCAGGATTCTCCCCGGCTGGGAGTTGAACTTGCTTGGCACGCTGCCAACAGCGCAGCGTTCAGCCGCTAGCGCCACCAGGGAGGCCCCATAGTAGCTTTTTGATTGCCAAGAAGTACCTTTTAAACTAGGACTACATTGTAGCAAATTAAAAAGTTTTCCTTCTTTCCCTTGTTTTTAAAGTTGGTGGTGGGTGTCTTCTTTTAGATTTGGTTTTACTACTCCAACTAACCTCAAAATAAGACCTGTGCTAGTTAAGCGTAGCGCTGTGGAGCTGTCAGCAGCTACAGTGCGAGTTTGATGCCCTGTCGGGGAGATTCCCACATGGCGCGGCAGACCTCTCCTATCTCTCCTGCTGCTCCCTTCAGCAGGGTATTTCAGTCGATGTGCCTGTTCTGCTATCCACTCTGTCTCTGGTGGACCCTCTCACGGCCGCACACCTCTGGCCTGCACCCCAGCTTGTATGCAAAAATAAAAAAATGAGTCTTTGGGAAAAAATAAAGACCCGTGCTTGCTAATCATTATCTAAGCTTTATTTCTTCCTACATCAGATCATCACAGTATTTTTGGAGAACTCAAAATAATAAATTTTAGCACGTAGATTTAGATAATTTTAATTATCTTAATAAGTATGGCTCTGATTTCTACTAATAGACCCAGGGAAAAAGTATAAACCTTCACAGAATAAAGTTTTTGTAGAAACTTTGAGATTTGATAGCACTGGTCATGTGAAAGGGTATTTTTAAAAACTTGAAACTTACTGACAACTGAGTTCCATCTTCAGAAAGATATTTCTGAAGATGATAATTTGCTCTTCTAACTGAAGACATTTTAGAGAGAATCTAAGATTACTGAAATATAGTTTAGAATTGTTATAGATAAGTTCTCATGGGGGTAGGATTTATGTGTTTATCTTAGACTGTTAATAAAATCTAAGTTTTTCAAATTGCATATTATCAAATTGTTTTATATTTTAATATCTCTTAAAAATTTGTTAATAGCTGTGTATGATCGAATGAGAGCAGATCAGAAGAAATTTGGTAAAGCGTCCTGGGCAGCAGCTGCTGAACGTATGGAAAAACTCCAGTATGCTGTTTCTAAGGAGACTCTGCAAATGATGAGAGCCAAAGAGATATGTTTGGAACAGAGGAAACATGCATTGAAAGAGGAGGTAACAAAACCATCAGAAAAAAAATACGTAATTTTCAAAATTTAGGATTTGTTGTTTGATTTTTATCTTTGTATTTTGTCACTACCAGACTGACATTTTTCTGATTCTATAGATAATTTTTATTTTTATACTGTTGTGCTATGGTCTGTAATTTGAGATGCCACTAATTGAAGTTAGCCAATGGTGTTTTCATAGGATCACAGTGTGACTATAGGCAGCCATGTACTGTTAAAACAAAAAGTAGGATGACATCAGAATTTGTTTTTAAAATTTTTTGTACTGTAAAGTTCAAAGCTTTCTGACAATTGTGTTTCCCTGCCAAAAAAATTATGTAAGAATCCTAAAACAGTAGCATTTTGTTAAAATTGATTGTGTTAGGCTCAAAGTATCACCTTATAGAACTTCCCACCACCATCCCCAGCCCCAAGCAACCATCAACCTACTTATTATCTCTGTAAATTTGCCATTTCTGAACATTTTATATAAATTAAGTCATAAAATGTGATTCTGAGCTTATTGTAAGATAGCACATTTTAAAAATCCATCTATTTGCTTCATTTTAGGTTTTTTGCTGAATGTTACCCCATTGTATGGTCATAACACAGTTTATGCATTCAACAGTTGATGAATATTTTGGCTCTTTCTACTTTGAAGCTGTTATTACAATGCTGCTATGAACATTCACATTCACCTTTTTGTGTAAACATAGGTTTTCATTTTTCTTGATGTATACCTAGCAATAAAGCTGCTACTTGACCCTTTTGAGAAACTGCCAAGTGTTTTCCGAAGCAGCGATAGCACTTGCATTCCCTTCAGCATGTACAAGGGTTAGAATTCTTCCACGTCTTCCTCTACTAATACTTCCTATAATGTCTCTTTTTTATTGCTATCCTGGTGAGTGGTATCTTACTGTGGTTTTGACTTGTATTTCCTCGGTAACACTAATATTGAGTATTTTTTAAGTCCCTTTAGCCAGTTGTATGTCTGTCCTGGTGAAATATGTATTCAGATCTTTTGCCCATTTTAAAATTTCTTAATCAAATTTTATTAATTTAACATTCATTTTAAAGACTGTAATTTCAGGAATACACAGGTGTATATGCTTCACTCACCTACCACCAAAGTTCTGGTGCCAATCACTCTATCAAATTAACCTCTACCCCTTTTTCCCTCTTCCCTCCCATTCCCCTTCTGTTAACTTCCATATGTTTCACAAAGCCTGAGTTATTTTTGTTATATTTTACAGTTTGTTGCTCTGTTTACTTCTATGTCACACACAAGTGAAACCATACGGTAATTGTCTCTCACTTTCTGACTTATTTCACTTAGCATAATCAGCTCAGGTTCCAACCATGTTACTGAAAAAGGCAAGGTTTCATCTTTTCCAATAGCTGAGTAGTATTGCATTGAGTATACATATACCACAACTTCTTTATCAGTCATCTTTTTTTTTTTTTTAAGATATATTTATTTATGCATACAAGCTGGGGTGTAGGCCAGATGTTTGGGGGGGGGGGATAGTTGAGAGGATTCACCAGAAACAGAGTTGGGAGCAGAACAGACAGATCGACTGAAACACACTGCTGAGGGGAGCAGCAGGCGAGACTGGAGAGGTCTGCTGCGCCATGTGGGAAGCTCCCTGGCAGGATATCGAACCTCTGCTGAGTGGCTCTGGATAGCTTCATAGTTCTGTGACTTAACCCGTTACACCACCAGGGAGGCCCCATCTTTTTTTTTTTTTTTTTTTTTTTTTTTTTTTTAACATACAAGCTGGGGTACAGGCCAGAGGCGTGGGGCGGCGAGAGGGTTCACCAGAGACAGAGTGGGCAGCAGAACAGGCAGATCAGAAATACACTGCTGAGGGGAGCAGCGGGCAAGGCAGGAGAGGTCCGCCGCGCCATGTGGGACTCTCCCTGGCCGGGCGTCGAACTTGCGTCGCCGCTGCCGACAGCTCCACAGCGCAGCGCTCAACCGCTGCGCCACCGGGGAGACCCTAGGCCCCATCTTTTGATGATATTTAGGTTGTTTCAGTGTTTCCATCTTTTAGCTACACTGCTATAAACATAGGGAATCGTAAATCTTTTTGAATTAGTGTTTTCGTTTTTTTGGGTCAGTATCTAGAAGTGGTATTGGTGAATCATTTGATATTTCCATTTTCAGTTTTTTAAGATAGTTCCATACTTTTTTTTCATAGAGGCTGCACCAGTTTGTATTCCTACCAGGAATTCCTTTTTCTCCTTATCCTCGCAAACACTATTGTTTCTGGTCTTTTTGATATAGGCTGCTCTCCCAGGTATGAAGTGATAACTCCTGTGGTTTTGATTTCTATTTCATTAAGTGATGTTCAACCTTTTTTCTTGTACCCCTGGGCCAACCGTGTGTCTTATTTGGAGGAAGTTTCTACTCACATCTTTTGCCCATTATTTTTATTGGGTGGTTGTTTGTTGTTGAGTTATATGAGTTCTTTTTGTATTTTAGAAGTTAATCCCTTGTCAGATCTATGATGTCCAAATATCTTCTCCTAATTCATAGTTACCTTTATGTTTTGTGGTGGTTTCTTTTTCTGTACAAAAGCTTTTTAGTTTGATGTGGTTCCATTTGTTTATTTTTGACTTTTGTTTTCCTTGCCAGTGTTTTCTTCTTTGTATTTTATGGTTTCAAGTCTTGTAGCCAAGTCTTTATTAATCCATTTTGAATTTTTATGTATGGTGTTAAATAATGATTATTTAATTTTTTACATGTTACCAACAATATTCCTTTACATTGTCATATATAGCCTTTGTCATGTTGAAGTATGTTCTTTCTATTCCCAGTTTTATCAGGAGTTTTTTTTTTATCATAAAGGGTTTTGAAATTTTGTCAAATGCTTTTTCAACACCTATTGGTAAAATTGTAATTTTTACTTTCTATTTTGTGATGTGGTGAATTACTTTAACTGATTTTCGTATGTTGAACCATCCTTGCATCCCTGAAAATCCCACTTTGTTATGATGTATGGCCCTCTCCTCTTAATGTATTACTGGATTTGATTTGCCAAGATTTGTTGACCATTTTTGCATCTGTGTTCATCAGAGATACCAGTCTATGTTTGTTTTTTTAATATTGTGTTGTCTTTGTCTGTTGTTGAGGACAGGATAGTGTTTTCCATGGAAAAGTGTGTGGAAGTATTCTGCCCTCCTTATCAAATTTAGAAGAGTTTGAAGGGGTAGATATTGGATCATCTTTGAAAATTTGGTGGACTTAACTAGTGAAGGCATCTAGTCCTAGACTTTTGTTTTTCAGAAAACTTTTGATTACTCTTCGATTTCTGTACTTTCATCTACCTATCTGTTTCACCTTGCATCAGTCTTGGATGGTTGCATGAGTCTAAAAATTTGTCCATTTCTTTTAGGTTATTCAATTTATTTGTATATATATTCATAGTACTCTCCTGTGATCTTTGTATTTCTGCAGTATCTACTGTAACTTTGTCTCTTTCTTTTCTGATTCTTTTAATTAGGGTTTTCTCTTTTATTCTTAGTAAGTCTGTGTAAGGGTTTATAAAGTTTGTTTGTCCTTTCAAAGAACCAGCACTGGGTTTTATTAATCTTTTGTAGGTTGTTTTTTTTTTTCTATTTCATTTATTTCTATTCTAATTTTTAATTTTTCCTTTCTTCTACTGATTTTTGGTTTCATTTCTTGGTTCCTTTAGATTAAGATTAGATTGTTTACTTGAGATTTTTCTTGTTTATTGATGTGGGCTTGTATTGCTATGAATTTCCCTCTTAATTCTGCTTTTGTTGTATCCCGTGGGATCTGATAGCTCTTCTCTTCATTTTCTTTTGTCTTCAGATAATGTTTTTATATCTCCTTGATATTCAAAAGCATTTTGTTTAGTCTCCACGTATTTGGGTTTTTACAAGTAATGTTTTTGGCATTGATTTCTAGCATCATCCCTTTGTAGTCTGAAAAATACTTGATATGATTTCAATCTTCATTTATTTATTGAGTCTTGTTTTGTATTCCCACATACAATCTATCTTTGAGAATGTTCTATGAGCACTTGAGAAGAATGTGTATGCATTTCTTTGGGAATGGGAATTTCTGTCCTATTAAGTCGATACAGATTAATTATGTTTTTGATTTTATTATTGGAGTTTCTTACATATTTTTATGTATTATATAAAAATCTTATGTATGTATACTGTACGTATATAGTATAGTATGTATACAGTACAGTATGTATACTGTTCTGATACAATTTATAAATATTTGTTCCCATTCTGTGTACTGACCATACTGGGTTTTAAAACATTGAGTACGTATTTGTGAAAGTAATTCATTTTAATCTCTAGAGAAGCACAAATGTCTCTCCTGGTTTATTAACACAACTTTATGTAAAATACATAGCTTTCTGGAAACCTTTTTTGTTTGAGAAGTATACCAATATACTCCTCATTGACATTTTAAAAGTTCATGTGATTATCTACTCTTGTTTGAACATTAGTATATGAGACAGCCTATCATGGCTGTGATCTGGAAAAACAATCTTGTTAATAGATTTTGAAGTGTGGTTTTAGTCTTCCATTATATTTTCTTATTTGCTGTTAGTGGTTAAGGTAAAATTGGAAATTGACTTGTCCTGGAACTTTTTAACTTTATGTTCAGGATTTCTTTGCAAGAATATCAGCCCTGTCTCTTGTTCTCATGAGGCATTCTAGTGCAGTCTCCTTTTCTAGTTGGCTTTCTCTTTTATGATAATAGCTGTATGGAATGGTCTTAATTTATAAAACTTAAAATTCTGACTTTTTATTGCCTGTGAAGTAGAGTACCACTCTTTGTCTTCATCATATTAGCTAACTTAGTGTTCTAACCAAGTTGACATTGAGTTGTACTGGCAATGTAGTGTGCCTAAAGGAGCTGCAGAGGGTGGTATTTGTGAGTATCTCCTATTGCAAGAACATTGTTCCCACTAGAATTGGTCTAGGATGGTCAAGGAAGGATGAGGCTAAAATAGGTTCTGAGAGTCTGGGATGATTATCTATGGGGTCATTTTCCCTGGTGTCATACCCTAATGCTCAGTTACCTTAATGCTCTATTTTTTAATATTATGGGTTATATTAGAATTCTTCAAAGGTTTTGGTAAAACTCTCAATCTTCCTTACCAGGTTTATGCTTGTTGTGTGTGTCTGTGTATTGTGCTTTATGTATGCATATGTCTGTGATGATATATTATATCAGTTTTATTAGCATTAATTTAAAGTGACTGCATTACTCATGAGAAACAGTGCAAATTTGAATTATTAAGCCCATTCCAACAAATACTTTGCCAGTGAAGACTTTATAATAGAGTACTATCCTGTGATTTAAGTTATGGGGAGACTTTTGTTCTTTAAAAAACAATGATGTGGGCCTCCCTGGTGGCGCAGCGGTTGAGTGCTGCGCTGTGGAGCTGTCGGCGGCGCACATTGCGAGTTCGATGCCCGGCTGTGGAGAGTCCCACATGGTGCTGCAGACCTCTCCTGCCTCTCCCGCTGCTCCCCTCAGCAGTGTATTTCTGATCTGCCTGTTCTGCTCCCCGCTGTTTCTCTGGTGAACCCTCTCGCCACCCAACACCTCTGGCCTGTACCCCAGCTTGTATGTATAAATAAATAAATCTTTTTTAAAAAAAGATTTATTTAAAAAAAAAGAAAAAAAACGATGACGTGTTATGTTTCCTTAAGTTATCTTAAACATAAAAATTCCTTCCCAATGTGACAAAATAAAACACTTTTAAAAAATTAGAATTTATTTTAAAATATTTAGTAACATTTCCCATGAGTATAGTGCTGAATTTAAAACAAAATTTCTAAATTAATGCTCTAATATTAAGTACTATGCAGGCAATCAGAATTGTTTGATTTTTGAATCTCCTTTAAGTACACATAGGAGTAAAAACTATTCCTTTTAGTCTATTTGTTTTAAGTGTTGCTGAGTCTTGATTGTAGTCATTCTTACCCTTTTTAGATCACAGACTCCTGTCCTTTTGTGAGTTTGAAAAGTAGGGAACCTGAACTGAGAAATACACGTAGTTTTGCACGCAAATTTAGTAGATGCCCATAACATCAATAAATGAGCCTCTGAACCCAGATTGCCCATGGGTATTAAAATTTTCCAATCTTTTTGGCCCAATACTTTGGAAAAATCCAAGATTAGTTTAATTATTTGAAACTATTTTACCCAACTCTTTCAGTAATATACTCTGCACTCCTATGCAGATTCAAAAATAATAACACAATCTGAACATGCCAGGTACTTCCATACCTGTGTTATTTACAGATTACATCAGATATATTTTATGTCACTGGAAAGGATTAAAGTATATATCATGTAGGTTAGAAGTGGGAAATATATTACAAATGTTACTAAAATAAGGATTATTAATGAAACAAGGGGAAATTTCATATTCCAATGCTTATGGTTGAAATATTCTAAAAATAAATCAGTGTGCTTTCTTGTTTGGAGATGATTTCACTTATTTCCCATCTAATTATTTCTAAAATTCTGTGATTCCTTGGTATCATTTCTATGAATGTGAATATAAAGTAGTATATTATCTAGTATTGAGGCTATTTATTTATATTTTATAATTTTGGCTTTTAAAAAACATACTGCTTTAAAATGCATAATTAAGATAATAATTCCCATAGTATTTTTATTTAAGACATGAAGTGTTTACTGAGCATTTATAGTATACCATAATGGATATGAGTTTAGGAATTAGACAGCACTATTCATAAACTTCCTGTAGCAATGGAAATATATACCTGTACTTTCTAATAGGTTAGCTAGTAGCCACATGTAAGATTTTGAGCTTTTGAACTGTGGTTTATGTGACAAAGGAACAGAATTTTAAAATTTTATTTATTTTTAATGTAAATAGCCACTTGTGGCTACTCTGTCGGACAGACCAACTCTATAGATTCCAAATCTTCAAACATTACTTACACAGCCTCCAGTGAACGACTTAACCTCGCCATAAAATAGAAATAATTTATGCATTCTAGGGGAGTTATGAGGCCAGGAGCTAATGTATAAAAAGCATTTACCATGGTCCCTGACAGAGTAAAGATTCAATAAATATTGAATATTTTTACTGTGATCACTGTTAGGTATAATTGTATAATTATCAAAAGGAATAAAAAGATAAGAAAAAATATAATTCCCATGCTTGTGGTGTTTATTTGCATTTCTGTATAGACTATGCCAAAAAGTTTCAACAGCAGGGAGATTTGATGTGGTAAATACAGTCTGAACAGAGGTGGGGCAGCTTGGGTACTTACCTAGGCACAAAACCTGGTTTTTGTTGTTATTTATCAATAAGCAACTAAGTCTGAGATTATCTAGGTTCTACTCTAGAAGTTCTAGTTTATATCACTTAAATATAAAGTTGTATTTTGTGGTGGTTACATAAAAAGAGTAGTTTTAAATGTTTCAGGCCCTGCCTTAGTGCTTTACATATATTATCTCAAATTCTCAAAAATAACCTTGTAGGCTACAAACCTATAAGTCTGTCTAAAACCCCTGAGGTTGGATATGTTTCAGAATTCTGAATTTTTCAAATTTTAGAAAGAAATTTAGGGCATATAACTTCAAGATAGATTTTAATATTCCAGTAATGGAAACATATAGTTACATTAAATGGAGTAAATAGGGACTCATGGCAATTTAGGTCATATTTTCCTAGATTTGGATTGTGAGCTGAGCTTATTTTGACAGCAAAGAAATTATGGACATTTTCAATTTCCCATTTCTTAAATGTGGAATTCCAGATAAATCCATCAACTTGATGTATTCATATTTGTGCAGATACTATATCTAGTTCTAAATTTCATTTTTTTTCTGTCTTTTCCACATGAAAAAGCTAGGCTTCACTGAGAGCTTAATTTTAATGTTTTTCTCTTAGCTGTGCATGGTAATTATGACTGCTTCTCCACCCCACCCCACCCCCAATTGTGTTTATTGTGGTGAAGTAGGTTTGCATCTTTGTATCTGCTCTGAGAGGCTTTATGGTCAAACCTCTACAAATGTATACTTTCACATCCTGTCCACCACCAGTGCCCCAACAACCATCCACCATGTTACATTGGACTTTTTCCATTCCCTACTCCCATCCCATCACTCTCCCGCTCTGGTTTCTCAGTTTTGCAATCAGATGATAAGAGTTTATTATTGGCTTGGTTTTGACTGACCCTTTCTTATTCTCTATATTCTATGTAAAAGTAAAACCATCCTGTATCTTTCTCTTTCTGATTCATTTCGCTTAGCATTATCCTCTCCAGTTCCATCCATGTTGTTGCAAATGGTAGTTCATTCTTTTTCATAGTTGAGTAGTATTCCATCACACACAGGCAGATACATGCCACATTTTTCTGATACACTCTTCTGTCCTAGGGCCCTTAGGCTTTTTCCATAACTTAGCTGTTGTAAATAAGAACATAGGAGTACATATATGCCTTCCAGTTAGTGTTTTTGTATTCTTTGGGTAGATACCTAGGAGTGGAATTTCTTGAAACCTCCAAGCTGTTTTCCATAGTGACTGAGAGAGTCTACATTCCCACCAACAGTGTACCAGGATTCCTTTTTGTCTACAACACTTGCTATTTCCAGTCTTTTTGATTTAAACCATTCTCACAGGAGTGAGATGGTATCTCATTGTGGCTTTGATTTGCACGTCTCTAGTAACAAGTGATGGACATTTTTTCATGTGCCTATTGACTGTTTGTATGCTTTAAAGAAGTCTCTATTTAGTTCTTCTGCCTAATTTTTGTTTGGGGTAATTATTTTCTTTTTGATGAGTTACATGAGATCTCTTTATATATATTATGGATATCAGCCTTTTGTAAGATATGTTATAGAATTTCTTTGTTTTGAACCCTCACTTCATTTTATTCTTCACTTCACTTCTCTAAGGCAAACAGTTGTGGGTGCTAGTATTTGTTAAACAAATGATTCAACCAGTAGATATTCTGAAAGCTCACTTCCATGTCCTGGAGTTTTCTGGCACAGTAGACTGAAAAGCAGAACAATGACATCATTAGTTTGTGTAGATTGCTTTATTCCTGGTTTCATGATAAAAGTACAATCAGTCAAAACAGGTACACATGAAAACTCCCAAATCATTGTTGTGCATGGTATGGAATAGTCATTTGTACAGTCAGAAGTATATGATACAGATATATGAACATCAGTGGGTACTTAATTCCCTTGCTAGATTCATTATAAAAGCATTTTTTGTTTCCTTTTCCATATTTATTGGAACAGTATTCCTCCCTATTGAGTCTTGTTAAATAGAATTCGTTCAGGAATTTGGAGAATTAGGTCTAGCTTCAATGCTGCAAGTATTACCTGAATTACATTTGGAAGTCCACAGTTTAGAGTTTTGATATCCTGATATCAAACATTTGCTCAGAAGAGTAAAAGTTCATCTTAGTAAATTGTCATAGTAAAAAGTTTTCATTTGCTTTGAAATGAGCACTAAATGAGCGCTAAACTTACTTTCCAGGCTTCCTTCGTGCTCAGGGATGCACTGTCCCCAGGCAAAATAAATATGCCTCACCTATTGCACCTACCTTCTCTGTATTGCTTTATTATCAGGAATTAGTGTACTCCTTCCACCCTGGATATCTGTCTGTCCCTTTAGTTGTGTGGTTGTCAGCAGAGTTAGGTGACAGAAAAAAAAATATCAAGTTGAAAATTTCAGATGTTACAGGGAAGAAATTTAGAGCAGCATAACCTTATATCTCTCCTTGCTATTCAGTGAAGATTTCACATTCATGGTGAAATTTAGATAAACCTCAGCACCATTTTGTCATCCTGGATTTCCCTGGCTTTCTTATCATAACCTTTCTCCTTAGCTTATCCCCCATAGACATCCTCTCTGTACTGTTCTTAAAACCTTTTTACTTTTTCTGAGACCCACCATTAGCCTATGGATTGTTCTCTCAGAAGTTGAGATTTAACAGATCACTTGTCTGCACTTCTGCCTCTGATGAGGTTTTGTTCTTCTTTTGAAGACAGTGCCACATCTGGACTCTATTGCTTTTAATAAAACTTGCTTAACTAGAAAATTGGGGGTGAGGTTGCTTGTTCATAAGAAAACTTCTTTCTCAGTTTGATATTTGATGTTGGCTGTGTTCTGTTATCACTATGCATCTCAAGTGTTTTTAAAGTACATTGGTCCTGGACGGGGATCAGAGTACTTTTCTAATTGTGGTTGAGGCAGCTGACAAATAAAGGTATGTGAGCATAGAACTTTCCACTTGCTTCCTTAGCCAAAGAACTAGACAGGAGAGATTGGTTGCACCTGCTCAGCAAGACAAAGCCCTGCATATGTGTGGTTGACCAAATTTTACCTTTCTGTTGTAACCATCTGAGTACAGCCTCATCTTTTCCATATATCTTACATAAGAAGGATAATCACTTAAACTTATCATCCACGTTTAAGAGTAAAATGGGGTGCTGTTAATATGATGTCAGGACAATTAGAACAATTTATTATCATCCTAAATATGAGTGTGAGTTGTAATGTTAACTTTAGAAAATTATTTTTACTGTGTTTGTATCTTTTATTTACAAAATGAGGTTTTGATTATTACTGTTTTATGTCTTTTTAAAAAATCTTCATTTCTTGACTTTGATGTTTCTCTGTTAGAACAGTTGCTTCATAGCACATATAACCTTCATTTATAATCCTACCTTGATTTTTTTTTTTCATGTCCCCACAACCTAGAAATGTTTTTATTATTTTCGATGCAGATGCAGAGTTTACAGGGTGGTACAGAAGCAATAGCCCGATTAGATCAGTTAGAAGCTGATTATTATGATCTGCAACTTCAGTTGTATGAAGTACAGTTTGAGATCTTGAAGTGTGAAGAGTTACTTTTGACAGCACAACTGGAAAGCATCAAAAGACTTTTATCAGGTATGTTTTGCATTTAACCATATAAGTCCACACAAGCTTTAATACATAGAAAAATGTACATGGATGTCAGTTAGTGGCTATGTTTCTTCTGAGGAGGCTGAAAAAAAATGTAAAACCTTCGAAAGGAGATCCTAAAGTCCAGCAAGTTTAGTAGACTCAGCAATGAAAATATGTTACATCCTTTGTAAATTACTTTTTTTTGTAAAGATTGCTTGCTCCAGAATCTAGATTCTCAAAAATTTTTAATTTTGTGAGGGGGAGACTGATATTTAATGTTTATTAATTAACTTTTCCAGACACTGCTAAGTTCTTTACACACACACACTTACCTATGTGGAGTATTTCTTTTTTTTTTTAAGATTTTTTTTTTTTTTTATTTTTATACATACAAGCTGGGGTACAGGCCAGAGGCGTGGGTCGGCGAGAGGGTTCACCAGAGACAGAGCGGGGAGCAGAACAGGCAGATCAGAAATACACTGCTGAGGGGAGCAGCGGGTGAGGCAGGAGAGGTCTGCCGCGCCATGTGGGATTCTCCCCGGCCGGGCATCGAACTCGCGTCG